>WEKX01000046.1:7946-38474 GCA_013390025.1 Pitta sordida | reverse complement strand
GTCTTTGCTGCTTTGTGGTCATTCCTGTTGTGTGTCTGTTGCCTGACATGTGGGTGCTGCAAGCCTCCAGACCACTACAGTCTAACTACAGTTCCTGCAAACTTATAACAATCTATACAATGTCTCTCAAACGTCCTGCATCTTCTCAGACTTCNTTCATGGACCTTCTGGACTGAGGATGCCTTGTTTTCACCTCTGATCTCTACCACTGCCATTTTGCCCAGAACCACGTGGACCTTTGACTCCTCATCTCAGCACAACTTTTCGCCTGCCGACCTTTGGATTTCTCTGCAGCCCCTTGGACATTTCAGGAAAGGATCACTGGCTGTTACTCCACTGGTCTGCCTACCCTGAACCCTATTCTTCTGCCCCTGGAATCCTGGAGGTGCCCTGTTTTTTTTCCCTTGAACTAGGCACCCCCCTTGTGCTTGTTTATTTTCCCACTTGTCTACAGTTGTCATTGTTCCATTGTGGTTTTATACTGTTATTGTTATTGTTCAAACATATTAAATTTTTTCCTTTCTCCCAGTAAAGTTCTTATTTCTCTCCATATATATATTATTCAAGTATTTCTAAATTTAATTCATACTTCATCTTAATTGACCCAGGACACAGTGAAAGTAAGCGCTCCAGGAGAATGCTTGCTATCACTGAGAAGGTCAGATTCCTGGACATATTAAAGGAAGGAAGAGCCCTCGTAAGTGTTTCACGCCATTATGGGTTGAATGGATCTACAGTCTGTTACATCAAAAAGAATGAAGACAACATAAGAATAACATCAAGATTGTCTTTCAATGAGAGCCAAAAGAGAGAGTCAACACCCCGCAGCATGCCCATTGTGAGGATGGAGTCAGCCTTGGCCAGAAATGGTTCATGATCACAGAGGATTCTCCCCTGAGGAGGTACAGAACTTTGTTGTAGATAACACTGTACAGCTGGCAAAACAACTGGGAGGAGAGGGTTTCGATGAGGTCACTCCTGATGGCATTAATGATGTCATCGATGCCCAGTCTGAACCATTGATGGCCGAAGAGATTGCAAAGTTTAGTGAGTCAGACAGTGGAAAAGAGGAAGAAGAACAGTGGGATGAAGAAGCAGAGAAGGCAGCTGACATTACACTGGATGACCTCACGAAGATAGTCAGACTAGTTAATGAACTAAAAGAATGTGTTTGAGAATGTGACCTTGTGACAGAACGTTCCTTGCATTTCTTTAATAACATGTTGCTCTATAAGACCCTTTTCATTCAGAAGAAAAGGCAGAAACAGCAGCTCCCTACAACAACGTTTATTTAATGTAGGAAGCCACAAGATACACCTTCCTTGGTGACAGATGGGGGCCAAGGTAGTCCAGCATCTGAAGAGGTTCCTGATGATGAGGTGGGTGATGAAGAGATGCCTTTAATAGAGCTGGATTAATGCTCTTGGCTGTGCAGTACATTCAGCATCATCACTTTCATTGTCATCAGTACTGCACAGCTAATTCTTCATCACCATTCATTGCTGCCTAGAGTACTCCAAACCAATGCTTTTTTCCTACATATCTTTAAGTACACCTACACGTGTTACGTGCTTTATTTTTAACAAATACGTTATTAAGACTGTATACCACGTATACGTGCTGTAAGTATACATTGTCCTGCATAGTTCTGTATATGTATATATGTTCTGCATATGTATTGTTATGTATAGGTTTTAAGAGGATAGAAAATGTTTATATGAGTGTTTTAAAGATTTACAGATACATCCAGTATGTAAGAGTGCTGTGGAATCTCTATGCACACTTTCTCAAAGGTTTAACGTTATGAAACTGATGTGAGGGCCTCTGGACTGGCCGTGGCTGTGATGGGCTGTGGGATGTGGGGTTCTTTGTTGCTGTCTGGGACACTGGACAAGGCAGAAGTGCTTGCCTGTGTCACCGCGAAGTGGGAGTGGAGAGTGTGTGTGTGTCTGTCTGCCGTGCATTGCAGTGTTTCTATGGAAACAGGTGGTGGGTGGGCACCAGTGGCTGCCCAGGCACTGTTGCAGCACCCCATTTAGAAGTAAACCCACAAGAGCAGAACCACAAAGCAGTGAGGGTTTACTGTATAGATAATATTGAGAAGTGCTTTTGGAAATTCTCTACATGAGTCCCACTTGAGAGCCACATTTGCGGTCAGCTCATTGCGGCTTTGTTTGGGTGTTATGTCTCTCCCAGCTCCATGCAAAATTCAGGGATGTTCATCTCTACATCTACAACTTAAATTCGCAAGCAGCTCAACCCAGAGACCAAAAGCAAACAAATGCTCTCCAGCTATAGATCAGTTCAGCCCCTAGACTCACATCCGTTTCTTGACCTAGCATCACCCCTGCTTCTTTTGCAGCACTGGAGGCTCCACATCGAATGGAGTGAGTCTAGAGAGGGTTCAGTCATTTCCCATCCTTCTTGTCCTGAAGAGAAAGAAGTCCTCTTCTGAGACAGCAAGATGCGAAGTGGATGGAGTGGGCAGCAAGACCGACAGTCCTTATGAACCGTTGGGTCTTTTCATGATATCTTCTCTCTTGTGGGGTTAATTTGGGGTTCATTGTCTTCCACATTCCAACAGAAAATGTTGCCTGCTCATGCATAAGTGGGAAGGAGTTCTGTGGGCTGTCCCCAGCAGCCCTACTGGCTTTCCTGTGGCTGCTGGGAATGTAGCACAGGCTGCCAGTGAAGATTACAAAGCATACAAGGACTGCGATCTGATACCCCACTGGGACCTCAGTGTTCTTGGTATTAAGAGTATGTTCTGAACACACTCTTAATACCAAGATCTAAAATGGCACAGCACTATTTCTTTTCAGTTGTCCTGGACAGTCCCGCTCAGGCTGGTCATATTCACCCACACTAGCAAGAGAGGTATGTTGTGTCTAGAGCTGCTTTCCAGTGACTCCTATTATTTCTTCAGCTAGAAATTCCCTGGCACTCCTTCCACAAAATATCCAGTTTCTCACTGTTTCTCATTAGTTTTAGTGACCAAGCTGTACAAAAACATGCAGCTATCAGTTACACTCACAGTCCAACATACAAGTAGGAAAATTGTCTAATCAACCACTCACAGAAGAGGTAAGCGTCATGTTTGGCCTCAGTTCCTGAGAGGGATTTTTGTACTTCTTGGTATAAATTGTTATTATACTAGTCAGTTACAACCAGTTATTGGAGTCAGCCCAGCACCAGTGAGAAAATAAGGAAATTCTAAAGAAAAACAATGTTTTTTTATGCCTGCATTGCACATCATGGAAATTCAGATTTGAAGTGAATGTGGGCTTTTGATTTGAACTTAACATGGGATAGACTCTTCACATTTTCCAATGAACTCTGCTCTATATTTACAGTGAATCCTCTCTGTATTGCGACTTCTCCTTCAAGACCTCGCCCATTTGCGAAGCAATTTTTTTGCAAATATGATTTAACGGTCCGCGAGCCCAGCCGCCTGACGCATGTGCAGTTTGACTCTGCTCTGCTGAGAGGTGGTGCCTGTGGGGTGGGACTTACCCCTCCCTGCAGGGAGGGGGGCTTGCAATGGCCGCACCGTGCCCCCGGTCCCTGAACAGGAAAACTTGCCCCACGAAAGTGAGGTAAGCTGTGTGCTGGGAGGGCAGCAGTCCCGCGGTGGCGGGTGGCTCTGGTGCACGCCAGCGGCAGGCTCCCCCGCCACACGCGATTTACTGCAGCTCACAGTGGCGTTTAGAGCCCTGACTCGGTCCCTGCCCCGATCCTGTGTGCTCCGCTGAGACCCAGCACAGCACCACCACAAGGCATGCCATTCCTTCTTACTCAAAGCCCGGGCAGCGCTGCCTCTGCCAGGACTGGTGGATGTTAAAGGGAAAGAAACTCCCATACCAATGCCTCCCCCCCACCGTAAGTGCACGGGGTGTTGCAGCATTGCAAAGTTAAGGTTTTTCCAGGCTCCAAGAATGCTGACCAGAGCTCATGGACACCCTTTACCCGCCGCGGAGGTGGGGCGAGCACATGCGGGGCGGCGCGGGTCCCCCAGGGTCGGCGTTAGCTTCAGGAGAAACTCATAGAGCATGGACTGGATGGAAACACTTTATGCTGGACTAGGAATTGGTTGGATGGACGAGCTCAGAGAGTGCTGGTGAATGGTGCCACATCCAGCTGGCAGCCAGTCACTGGTGGAGTCCCACAGGGATCAGTGTTAGGCCCGGCACTGTTCAACATCTTTATTGACGATATGGACAATGGAATCAAGTCCATCATCAGCAAGTTTGCAGATGATACCAAGCTGGGGGCAAATGTTGAACTGCCAGAGGGTAGGAGGGCTCTTCAGAGGGACCTTGACAGGCTAGAGAAATGGGCAGACTCCAATAATATGAAGTTTAACAAGACTAAATGCCGGGTTCTTCACTTTGGACATAACAACCCCATGCACCGCTATCGGCTGGGGGAGGAGTGGCTTGAGAGTAGTGAAGTGGAGAGGGACTTAGGTGTAATGATTGACAGGAAATTCAATATGAGCCAGCAGTGTGCCCAGGTGGCTAAGAAGGCCAATGGCATCCTGGCCTGCATCAGGAACAGTGTGGTCAGTCGGACTAGGGAGGTTGTCCTTCCCCTGTACTCGGCGCTGGTCAGACCTCATCTTGAGTTCTGTGTGCAGTCTGCGGCTCCCCAGTTTAAGAAGGATGTTGAGCTGCTTGAGAGGGTCCAGAGAAGGGCAACAAGGATGGTGTAAGGACTGGAGGACAAGCCCTATGGGGAGCGACTACGGGAACTGGTGTTGTTCAGTCTGGAGAAGAGGAGACTGAGAGGTGACCTCATTGCTGTTTACAACTACCTGAGGGGAGGTTGCCACCAGGCGGGTGTGGTACTCTTCTTTCAGGCTGACGACAGCAGAACGAGAGGACGAGGCCTCAAAATAGGCAAGGGGAGGTTTAGACTGAATGTTAGGAAGAGGTTTTTCACAGAGAGAGTGATTGCACATTGGAATGGACTGCCCAGGAAGGTGGTGGAGTTGCCATCCCTGGAGGTGTTTAAGAGAAGACTGGATGAGGAGCTTAGTGACATGGTCTAGCTGGGGGGTGTAGGGCTGGATGGTCCTGTGGGTCTCTCCTGGCTCGGAGTGGCCTGAGCGCCTGTGAGGGATCTAGGTTTATATTCACCACTCTGGGGTGTGCGTTCGGTCTCTGTACAGGCGTTAGATGGTGAGTTGGACTAGATGATCCTTGTGGGTCCCTTCCAACTCATAGTATTTTGTGATTCTGTGATTCTGTGAAAAGGAGTATGTTTCTCTTGCATTCCATGTCTGTGAACAAGAAATCAGGCTCCAGAGAGCTCATAAATTTTGCTTATAGAGTCAGATTGATAAAATACATCTTTTGTGGACACAGCACGGCACCCCTCACTTTTGAATACTTTCTTCCTGGAATGGAATCTATTAAACAAGCACCCTGCCCCCAGTAATGAAAAAAGGGAGGGAAAAGCCCTACAGTGCAGCTGTCAAATCTGCATCATCACCACCCGTGAAACCTGTGTCCTGTTTCTCCAGTATAGTTTTCAAGTAATTCCTCTGCAAGGTAAGAGATATTAATTTTAGCCCTTAAGCTGTGAATGGAAGAGTAACAAGGTAGCCAAGTCTCAGGTTAGTGTTCTAGTGACCAGACTGATGTATGAAAGATGGGAATCATGCTCTCCACCATCAACTATGTGAATCTGAGCCTGAACTTCTTCAGAGTGGCATGCACTCCCTTGATTTTCTGAGCCAGGACCACTTTTTAGGATGTACCAATGTAAGTACGAATTTTCAAGAGAGACCCCCCCTTCTCGCTGTCTTGGTATTGTCTGCAGTGTCTTTCACCAAGTCTTCACTTCAAAACTATGTACATTAGGGGAAAAAAATGCTTTCATTTAATGAATGTAATTTCGTCTCCCTTTCCCCCCTTTTAAAATATGTTTTCATTTTGTGCATGTGTTAGCTATATTTGATAAATCATGAACTGGAGGTCAGTGAGATTTTGCCATAGACTTGACAACCACTGACTAATCCTAGCAAATTTCCCACTGATCACATTTCAAGACACAGTTTTGCAATTGAATCAAAGAATATTGACTTTGTAAGATATCTCTCTGAGTGCCCAAATTTTTAAAATTAGTACAATAGAAGAATCAAAGCAATCCCTGCTAACACAGGCACAAGAAAATATTGTTCTTTAAGTATTAAGGAAATGTGCTGAAAGATTTTACAAAAGATTGTGATCCTGTATTTTTTGTACTGAATTTTAAGCACATTGGTTCAAGTACTTTCCTTTGATGCAATTAAACAATGTGCAGAACAAAATCATGATATATTTTAGAGAATCTCAAACAACCATTCGGGTTCCAACTTAAAGAGGGGAAATTGAGGTTAGACATATGGAAGAACTTTTTTACAGTGAGGATGGTGAGACACTGGCACAGGCTGCCCAGAGAAGCTGCAGCTGCCCCATCCCTGTAAGTGTTCAAGGCCAGATTGGATGGAGCATTGAGGAACCTGGTCTAGTGGGAGATGTCCCTGCCCATGCCAGAGGGAGCGGAACTAGATAGCCTTTGATCTCCCAACCCAAAATATTCTGTGATTCCATAATCAAAGTAAAGCGAGTCCTGAGACTTTTTCTTCTCAATTATTGTAAACTGGCTAAGTAATTCAGTGTGAGTTTGACAAATCCTGCTTTGCTGACTCCTTTGTTTTGACTTCCTGGAGTTCCCATTGATATCACATTCAACTACATAAAATGCAGGGAAAGAAATATATATGAGGCATATTTAACTGATAAATCAGGTGGCTTGACATATGTTCATGTCAACCTTGACAGATAGATAGACCCTGAAAAAAATTAATAAGGATGCCTTTTTATATCCTGCACCTCAGCTTACTTAATTGTTGACACTTCAGAGAGGCAAGTAACAGACAATGAACCTTACAGGATGGAGAATGAGAAAGTACAAAAATTTGGCAACACTCCCCTCTGACTAGATCTGGAGAAAGACTTAGTGCTAAAGGGAGCTTCCAGGTCCATAGCAAATTATGTTATGACATTCCACTGAAGAGAAGAAACCTGAAACACAGAGGAGTGCTTAATTATCAACTGTTTGGGCTGCATCATCACTGAAGATAACTTGATATTTGAATCTGGCAAAAACTGTGGGGACAAAAAGAACGAGCATTCAAATTCTGTAAACATTTCTGATTTTCAGAAATCCTGACCACTCATTATCCCCTTTTCCTTCTGTGGGATTTCTGGCTCTTAACCATCTCCAAAGAACATCTTCTGATTTATTTACTTGTGACTTTTATGTTTCTGTGATCTCTCATGCTGCTGAGTTTCAGAACTGAAATGTTTTCTGAAAATGCATTTCAAAGTAATTTCAAATGGCTAGAGGAAGCAGAATCTTAAAGATGTCAAAATACACACTGGCCAATAAGAAAATAGAAAGAATGTAATGCTGTCTAACACAGAGGAATACCAATACTTTGAATAATGAACATCAAATACTGAAAACAAGATATACATTTAAAACAGACAGAAAATTTATTGCATCCTTTCAATTCTAAACATCTGAGGATTTTTTATTTCATTCAGGGTCTGGGGTTTTTCACATTTATTTTCCAAAGTTACTTTCAACAAATGTTGAAAATAATTAATTTGTTGGTACTTAATATAAATACACAATAAAATGTATTTTATCTAGCAGAGAGGAGAGAGAAAAGGAATATTTCTGAGGATGTTACCATTTCCTCATCACTGTAGAGGTCTAGCTAAAATGTTATTTAAATTTGATTGAATTCTGTTTATCCTTTCCATTTTTCAAACCACTGGCTATTTAGGCAAAGGAATACATTTGTCCATGTGTATGTATGTTACCTGCAAACTTGGCACTTATGACTTCTGAACTGGTTGTTACAATGCATGTTGTTGAGGCAAAAAGACATTAAAAACCATGAAACAGCTCACATCTAAATCATAGTCCTAATCATAACTGAAAGCATATTTCCAGTGCATGAATTTCAAATCTACCAAATATTTGTGCTCTAGGTATTACTGCACTCATCCTATCACCATCAAAACAATGTCATGAGAGGTTATTATTTACAACTAATAGCTGAATTCAGCTACATAGCTTGAATAATGATTACGTATTTCTAGAGAACAGTTCATCTCTGATGTTAAAAGATCCCCTGACTTTATCAATCCTTCTGAAATATTTTTTTTAATTTCAAAAAGAAACATGATTTTCTACATTACTGACCTTCCAGTTTACTTCTTCAGGAGGAAGACAATTTTGTTCCTTTCACTTTTATCATGATAGGCAAAATATGTTGAATACTCGAAGAAAGCCCTGACATATGCCCTGGCAAATGCTGTCAAAATCAGACTTCACTTTTATCCTGAGTCCAACTGACTGAGAAGTTATTTCATTAACAGTGGTTATGATTAAGATGAATGCTGATGGTTTTTATTGTTTCTGAGAGAATCTTTTTCTAGGTCTATTACATGACTGAACACAAAAAAATACCTTCCATTGATTTAAATGTCCAGTAAGTCAGGTCCTGTATTCATGGAAATGACAAATTAATTAGTAAATTCAGGAATCCATAAGACTTGCAGAACGAAATTCTTATAGCAATGCAAATTTATCCATGTTCTTGTTTGGTACTTTGTATGAAAAAACACAGAATACGCTAAAGATAAATTTAGCACAGGAATTAAATGTTTAATCTGTTTTTAAGAATGTGCTTTAATTTTTTATAACTGGTACATTGGTCACATAATAATGGAGTAGATTAAAATCAATAATAACAACAGCATCCTTGTATTAGACATAAGTAATGCATGAGAAAACATAGAAAATATTTCAGGCATTAGATGTCATCTGTCATCCCACATATAAATAGGCTCTTTCAGATTACACTTTTGTACAATCATTACTCAGTGTCTCAATCAGGAAACTCATATTTTAATTTCATTTTGATTTAATTGCAAGAATTGTAATTTCAAAAGAAATTATCAGTACTGAATCCCATAGTATTTTATCTTAATTACAGCTTATTCTTCATGTCATCTATTCTTCTCTGAGGATGATGAATAATTGATTACATGATTCACCACAATTATTTGATGAAAAATCAATGGTATTCAATCAATTTGTTTAGCGATTGTACTTTGCAATTTACATTTCAGTAAAAGATTAAAATTCTCTGCATAGTTAAATAACGAATGATGTTTAAAAAAATGTTAAAAGTGTAACAGGGTGAAACAAAAGTTAATCAAGTTAGGGTTGCGATTTATACTTGTGCCATTATAGAGAAGGAAAAGGAAAACTGGTGAGGCATATTATCCTTTACTTCTAACACCTTGGCTTCCCAAAGTGTAATTTTAAAGCAAATTGAATTTAACTCGAACAAAAGATACTTAAAATCATTATAGATACTTATGTAAAATAATATTTATTGCTTTCTATGAAGACTGGCTCTTTTGGTTTTGCCGTGTAGTACTTGCAATTCTGGATTGATCATACGAAAAGGCTAATCAAGTGTCTTAGAGGATGTAGAATCAGACAAATTCACTTTAGTACAGTGGTGAGTGCTCCCACCTCTCACGCAGGAGACTGGGAGTTCAATTCCCACTAGGGAGGCAGTGGTGCCCTTTAAGGGTTGGACTCACTGATCCTTGTGAGTCCTTTCCAACTCAGAATTTTCTGTGATTCTATGATATAGTTTTCAATTGGCAGTGTGACAAGAAAGGGCGCGAACCAAACCTCCAAGCCTGATTTCTGGAGGGCAGACTTTTGGACTGTTTAAGAAATTAATCGGGAGGGTACCATGGGAAACAGCCCTTAATGGCAGGGGGTCCAAGAAGGCTGGACATACCTTAAGAATGAGCTCATGAAGNGACGATAAAAAAGCCATGGATGTCATGTACTTGCACCTTAGCAAAGCTTTTGGCACAGTTTCTCATGGTAAGCTTCAGGAGAAACTCTTAGAGCACGGACTGGATAGAAGCATTTTATGTTGGGTTAGGAATTGGTTGCATGGATAAGCTCAGAGAGTGTTGGTGAATGGTGCCACATCATCCAGCTGGCAGCCAGTCATGAGTGGAATCCCACAGGCATCAGTGTGAGGCCCGGCACTGTTCAACATCTTTATTGATGATATGGACAACGGAATTGAGTCCATCATCAGCAAGTTTGCAGATGATACCAAGCTGGGGGCAAATGTTGAACTGCCAGAGGGTAGGAGGGCCCTTCAGAGGGACCTTGACAGGCTAGAGGAATGCGCAGACTCCAACAGTATGAGATTTAACAAGACTAAGTGCCGGGTTCTTCTTATTTGGACATAACAACCCCATGCACTGCTATCAGGTGATGAGTGCCTGGAGACTGGTGAAATGGAGAGGGATTTAGGAGTAATGATTGACAGAAAACTCAATATGAGCCAGCAGTGTGCCCAGGCGGCCAAGAAGGCCAGTGGCATCCTGGCCTGTATCAGGAACAGTGTGGTCAGTCGGACAAGGGAAGTTATCCTTCCCCTGTACTCGGCGCTGGTCAGACCACATATTCAGGACTGTGTGCAGTTCTCAGCTCCCCAGTTTAAGAAGGATGTTGAGCTGCTTGAGAGGGTCCAGAGAAGGGTGACAAGGAATGGTGAAAGGACTGGAGGACAAGCCCTATGGGGAGCAGCTACGGGGACTGGGGTTGTTCAGCCTGGAGAAGAGGAGGCTCAGAGGTGATCTGATTGCTGTTTACAACTACCTGAGGGGAGGTTGCCACCAGGTAGGTGACGATCTCTTCTCTCAGGCTGATGACACCAGAACGAAAGGACATGGTCTCAAGCTATGCCAGGGGAGGTTTAGACTGGATGTTAGGAAGAGGTTTTTCACAGAGAGAGTGATTGCTTATTGGAATGGTCTTCCCAGGGAGGTGGTGGAGTCGTCATCCCTGGAGGTGTTTAAGAGTAGGCTGGATGAGGCATTTAGTGCCATGGTTTAGACAATGGGTTGTTGTTGGGTTACTGGTTGGACTTGATGATCTCCAAGGTCTCTTCCAACCTTGCTAATACTGTGGTATGTTTGCAAAGCTATTTGTTGTGATACTGTGATATGTTCTCAAAGCTGTTTCATCTCTCAAAGTAGGGACAACAGAAAGTTTTTCAATCTTAGTGTCTCATGTTCAAATAGAAACACCTCCAGGCAACGAAATGACCACACTTTTGGGGAAAATGCTGTGAAAAATCCATTGCAGTCTCATAGGCATACAGGTAGGAGACTGGTGGGACTGGGAAACAGACATGCAAGGAACCATTGGGTTTCTCAGGATTCATCTGGAACTAGAGAAATGCAGGCCGTTTTGCCATTCTTTCTTGAACACAACCAGATTCATCTGAGACCACTCAGAAGAAAGAGTACAATTATCCATGGCTGAAATAGTTACAGAAATGTTGGGATCTTTTCCAAGATTTTATCTTCATACTTTTCCCATTTTATCCTAGTCCATAGCAGATAACAAGGCTAGAAGAACCAATAGAGTAGTCTGTGATTGAAGGCAAGGATTTCAGCCTTCATAGAAGGATAACATTTTAGCCCAGGTAGAGAGGACAGGGATTGTTAAACAAACAGTGAAGGCTCCTGGGAAAGAAATCCATAAGAAACTTTTTTTTATCTGGCTGTGCAAGTATTCAAATGACTTTTAAACAGATATTATGAGGGACCATACAGCTGAAACAGTTATGGAGCCATAGGGAAAGGCCAAAACAAACAAAACAGGCATGATCAGCAAGAGAGATCTTATACATAAATGAAGGACTGTTGCAAAAATTAATCGGAAAAGGAGATACTGTAAACTGGAACCATACTTGAACTGGAAAGCCTGAGAAGCCATCCCCTCTCCAAAATGCAAGCATGTACTCCAGCTTTGTCCTGACTCTGTAGCAGGATGCAGTTCCCTCTCTCCATACATGCTACACCCCAGTTTACATAGGAAAAGAGATCAAACCTAAACACTCTGATGGGAGTCACACTACTCCTCAGGCTATCCCTGCTTTGACTGGCCAGTGACCAGGTTTCCAACTACCCTGTAAACCCATGCAGCACTCAAAGTAGGCTTGATGTAGATTGTCGGGTCTCATGTGGATACAGAAGAGGAAAGCACCTGCAAAGGTGCGGGAAAAGCAAGCCTCTTAATAAATGATGTTTTGAAAACTCATTATTAAGATGACAGGAGTTTTTTTTAAGTCAAATCTACACAACTGATAAAGAACAAATTGATGGGTACTACAAGCCAAAGAAAGGAGTTGGATTTACAAGAATCAGCATTTGAAAACTTATGCCTGTTTGCTTCCACCAGTCCACATGACTTGATTCCGGTGGAAGTGGCCCATAAACACTCAACATAGAATTTGAACATGGGGATCTTGTCAATACAGTTTTCTGTCTGAAAAACTCAAGTGTTGCATAAAGATTAACTAAGCCTTACATGACCCATGTTATGAAAGACAGATTTATTCTTTGCATGCAAACAGGGAAACTGAGGCATTCCTACTACACTCCTGATACTTAGAGATACAAATAGGAAAAGAATAGCCATTGTACCCATTCTGGGATCCCTTCCTGAAGAAAAATTAAAGAACAAAAAGAGAAAATAAAAATCCAATGTACAGTGTTACAGAAAGTGAGCTGCAGAACTTAAAGCCCTGTTCCTCTCCCAAAATCCTCAAATGAAGCTGGTCTATGCTCCACACCTTAGCAAAAAGCTAAATCTAAACCTTGCAAGAAATTAAAATCTTGCCCCTAATCTAACACAAACTTTATTTTAATACACAGTAAAACCATCCCAGACACCTGTGAGGTAGCCTAACATCAGTATAAAGACTGCTATGCTTCACTCAAACTCTCCATCTTCAGGCATCGCCTTTTTTTATGCCCCATACTTACACTCCTTTAGTAATTAGACAACATAGTCTGACCTCTATCTTCTGTGTTGGCTGAATCTAAAAGCTCTAAATCACAAGATCAGGGTTGGAAGGGACCTCTGAGGGCCATCCGGTCCGGCCATCTCTTCCAAGACAAGCTAGCCTCAAAGCCACATCAGCATTAGATTACGTTTATGCCACCAAGTTAAGGCGCTATTTTTGTTCTCTTACCTTCAATTGCAGTTGTAACTCTGGATGTACAATTTCAATACAAAAACATGGGATACTTCAAAGATAATAAGAAAAATGTAAAGTATTCACTGGAAGAGTTAGGATTGAAAAAGAAGGTCTGATGGACTGCTCTAGGCATTTCCTTCCAAAATGCCTGTTTGAATCTGTATGGACACTTTCCTTCTACTTCAGAATCACATAAAAACTTTTCATACTTCACATTTTTAAATTTTAACCTCTTGTAACGTAGGCCAAAAATTGCATTCCTCACATGAAATTAATTACTATAACTGTCAGCACTACTTTCTAGAGAAAAATCCTAAATATAGAACATATTTTAGAAAATATTTTTCAGAAAATGGGCAATAGTGTCATGATATTTGGGATTTTTACTATGTTACAGTAACAAAGCTGGGACTCAAGCCCCTTTTAGACTTGCTTATCAGTAGTTTATTTTTTTCCCTTGCATAAATATTTTTGAAATAAAGGAGGTTAAGATATACAAATAAATATTGTAACTCTTGGTCTTTTTCATGCGCAAGCTTTCCTTATATCCTCTCACAACCTACTCCGGTGGCAAAGTAGAGTCTCATCCTCAAATTATCCAGACTTCAATTGAATGAAAAGTGCATGAAACTAAAAGCTGCGAACAGTACCTGAGGTCAGAATGCAAAACGATCACAGGACTCCAAGCTGCTCCCACAGAAAGTGAAAAAAAGTGAGGGAAAATATTATAGTCTCTTCCTCAGTAATTGCAAGTTGCATTTTTTAATTAATTTCCTGCTGTTTGCAGTAGGGGTGTTTTCTCTTGGACACATAACCCTATAGGTCCAAGAAGAAAACTCTTTGTGCTGTTTCATCAGGACTACATTTGGTAACCTAGACAGGCTTTATTTCTGTCTATGTTGTGCAAAACAAAACAGCTTGTAACACCATTAAACCAGCTCTGCTGCATTTGCATTGCAGCCATCGCTGTGGAATGGGTAAATTACATCACTGTAGTAAACTTCCCAGGCTACCCATATGGTTAAGTAGAAACTAAGAGTTTATAGCTTAATTAGAGGCATTTGTGAGGATCAGATAAACAGATATACAACTTAAAAGAGTGCATTGGCCATAAATTCTTTCATTCCAGATTCTGATCTGCTAATACATGACTTCAAACACCTTTGACAAGGTTATTTAAAAGCCAAGCAACCTTATTTCCTATGCCTTTGGAACCTGAAGTGGGAAGAAGTAAATGACAGAAATCATGCAATGCTGGCAGCAGAGCCTAAACATATTTAGATCTTTGTGATAAGCACTATAGAAATGCTTGAATAGGTAGCAGGAAGTTGTTATATAAAACAACTTCTGAGGTTCCAAACACATTTCTTTCACCAAGTAGGGAGGTTTTGTGACTGCTTAGAAGTGGTTCTGGCAAAATTATCTCACCTTCCACTTTGCACCTGTAGAAAAATCATAACATTGAGTTAAACGTTTTCATTGTTACTCAGCCTTGTATGTTTCCACAACGGGTTTAAACACTGGGAGACCACTAGAGAACCAGGAGCTCAATCCACATTCCGTAAAGAGTGTTGGTTGCAAGCAACTGAAACAAGGGTTGCAGACTCCAACAGTTTAAACAGATACCAAAAATACTGGTTACGACGTAAGGAAAGGGATTTAAACGTGTGCCTGGCTACTGCAGTGTCCCTTTAATGCGCACAGCCTTCGTTTTGTCATCCTCTTTGTGTTCATACCAGGGCTGCTTTACTTTGGGAAGTTCCCATCTCTGCCAGCCCCCTTTAGGAGCAATCCTAAGCTCTGGGGTCGCTGCCGGCTCTGCACACCCGGGAGAGCCAGGGCCCGGCACTGCCTTCCCTCCAGCAGTGCCCCGGGTGCCATCGGTGGGCACGAGCAGCACCGCTAGCCGCGAACCCCGTCGGGACGGGCTGCGTCGCCCACGTCCGCACACATCCACGGGAAAGGCTTTTAATTAACCTTCCCCCTCCCGCTCCCTTGGTGAAAGCTGGTGGCTCCAGAGCCATGTGACCGAGGGAGACAAGGCGGGGAGCCTGCCCGTCTCCCGCCCGCTCCTCGGCCTTCCCAAACCGCGGGGCAAAGAAGACCCCGCGCACCCGAGCGCTTCACCCGCACTGCCTCCCCCGCGCCCCTGCCCGGCCCCGGGGCGGGGTCTGTCCTCGCCCCGCCCTTCGGGCGGTGGTGCCGGGGATGCGCGTCTGCCGCCAGCGCTGATCCGTGGGGCACTGCAGGCAACCCGCTTCCCCCGCCGTTTATGTGACGGGCCCCGCCGCCGCTCTCCGCCCGGGAATACGTCGTCCGGCCGCGCTGCGGGGAGGGTAAGTGGCGGATTCCCGGGGTGAGGGGTGACGGACAGCCTGCGGCGGGACGTCCAGCGGGTTTGACGGGGCGCCGTCCGCAGCCGGCGCCGTGCTTCCGGCGACGGAGCGCTTCCCGCGGTGCGACGGGCGTCCTGTGCCCTGCCCGGGGCTTGTATCGCCAGGGTGTGCCTGCGACGAGCCTCCGGAGCCGGCACTCGTCAGTGCCGCTAGCGGCGTGCCATCCTGCGCATAGTTACCGGAGAGGCTGCGGGCTTGGGAGAGCGGGGCAGGAGGCGGGGGGCACAGGGAGCCCCGCGGCGGCACTCGGGGGAAGGTGGCGCGGTGGGAGAGGCGCGCCGGGGTCGCCGGTCTGAACGAGGGTCCAGATGCAGGAACTCAGCTGTTGCCTGTCAGAGGGTGACAACTGGCCCCTTCGAGGCAGCCTCCGCCTTCTCCCTTACCCTGAGCAACGGGTCCGCCTCTGGGTCTTCCCCGTGCGGGGAGCCTGGCGAGGAGAGAACCTCGGTCCTGCCTTCCCGGCAGCATCTTCCACCCTGCTCGCTGTGACTGGGGCTACCCCGTCCCCCACATTTCCCCGTTCCCGCCGCTGCAGCACCGACCTCCCCGAAGTATGTGCTTTTTCCTTCCTCGGTGCGGAGAGCTCTGGAAGGCTGATGGACGCTCCCCGAGCCCGTTCTTCCAGAATGTTTATGCCCATCGCGGGATTTCAAATTCCAGCAGCCACCATTTATCTGCCGCCCTGGCTGGGCTGAGTCCAGGCGCCTTCGCAGTGGTCTGAGCTCGGGGCGGCGAGGTGGCCGAGCACGGCAAAATAAACCAGGACCATGTTCCTGGATGCCATCGGCTGGAGAGCGAGGAAACGCGGCGGGGGGTATTTACAAGCTGGCTGAGAAATGTTTATACAGCGGACTTGAAGGTTAACAATGTATATTCCCTACATTCTAAAACCTAAAAGGTGGGAAAATACATGATTAGCGTTATTGCGGCGAAGCTCCACGTGATCATGGTTTAGCTGGTAACTGAGGTTTTCTGGTAGGACGGGTTTTCACCCTTTAACCCTAGTTACTAATATTTCTAGGAGGAATTACTGTAGTTTGTAATTCTTTACAACACAGGTATATCACGGTGGCCGTGTTTTCATCCCAAGATATGAGTAGGTCAGAGTGGACTTGCGCAGAGAGCAAGAAAGGAAAGGAGAAAGAGAGCAGTTACTCAAACGCAGTGACAGATTCTTTCATTTCTCCCTCCAGAGCCCCAGACGAGCCGGGCTGGTGCAGTTATGCCAATAATAGCACAGTTAATTGTGTCCTGTAAATCAAGGTCCACGGAGCTGCCTTCTTTCTCTCTAACAAAAGGTTTTGTAATGAGTAAGCCCAGATCAGTAATATAAAAATTTTAACATCAACTGGGCAAGGGGTGTGTGGGGGGGTGTACCTTACAGGGTTAATAGCTAAACTATTAAGATTGGAGTCAGATATGGGTAAAAGCAACAGGAGAGTCTGTTTTTTTCCTAATATCCTGTAGTATGATAACTCTGAAGAAGGTAATTGTTTAAAAAAAATCTGTTTCAATTTAAGATTTATTAAGCAAGAAGAATCTTATGTAAACATTAGAATCCCTTTCTTGTTTGGAAAGGCAAGAAATGGCTAGAAATGTCATTTGAACTTAAAGACTACAAACTATGTGTGGATTCTCGTGCATATGTGCAAGAATGTTATTAATCTCATTTTCAACTAGCTTATTCTTAGGGGGACTGAAATGTTTAACTGAGGCTTTTGGCAAAATGGCTTCTGCAGTTTTAGGGTTTTTTTCCTAGAAAATGAGTTTTTTCTAGCATTTAGTAAAATTCCTAGAATACAGGAGTAAGAGATAGCAAGTGCCTTCCAAAGAAGGAGAAATGGAGGGGGCAGCCAAGTTTTACTTACATATCTTGTAAGTTGGGAATGTAAATTTGTATATAGGGAAAAGATCTAAAGAATGACTTGGCACACTAACGACCTGGCTTTTTTTGAACTTCAAGAGTTTGGTCTGTCTCCCCCTATGGTTATAATAAGAGATTAAATGTATTTGGCATATGAAAATAGGACGACTTTTACTTTGTCATTGTTTTCCTGTGAAACTTTTCTATGCTAATGAATGTCTACATTTTGCAGAGTAATTTAAATGGCTTTGTTTCATATTATGTTTTTGGAGATCTCTTTAACCCTTTCTAATGCTACAAACCTTTGTATCCTAACCTAAAAGTCCTTTCCCTTGAATCCTGTGCAATAAATGCCTTGTCAATGACTGCTATGCGCAGCTTCTAACAGAGCTGACTGAGAGTTGCTCTTAAATGTGAAGCCTGTTTGCTTGGGTGCTACGTTTTGTGCATTCCAGAGTTAATTGGATGTGCAGTGATGAAGTCCATTTAAAACAAATAAGCTGGGTTGTGTTTCTGTTTTCTACCACTACCTTATCCTAAAGTAAAGAGATCTCTGTTGTTGGAGTATAAAAACTTGCTCTGAAACATTATGGTTTTTTAATAATTGTGAAGCATCATTTGTGCTTGTAGGAAGACTCTTGTATAACGCAATATTGAATTAAGAATACTTGATTGAGATGGGTGCATAGTGACCAAGTGGTTTATATCAATATTCAGTTTACCCCCTTGTATTAGGGCTTAAGCTTCAGTTTGGCCAGCACTGTTTTTTTACTTATGCTGTTTAAACAGAGGTAAACTTGAGGTTAGCTCTAGCTGTTAGTATATACTTGGTGTAAGCCATGCATGCTTGGGTCCTGCTCCTGGAAATGTTTACAGAAATGAGTAACTTCTACTTGAGTGCTTAAATTGTTTGGATTAGGAGTTGTATAATGGGAAGAACCAGCTTGGAAGGATACAGCACAGGATGAGCTATCACTCATCTTTTTCCCCTCCCACCTTATTGCTGAAGAATGATGGGAAGAAACATGTTTTGCAAATAATAGCACACTGAAGTTGTGGCATTTCTGGCAGAAATTCCCAGATAAACTATCAGATCAGTTTGCCGAAATTACATGCTTTTTAGAGTAACAGCTCTTTGGCTGCTGGTTCATTGACAAAGGATACTTCCAGCCTGAAGAAAATTTAATAGGTGATCTGCTATAACTTTTCCTCTTTGTATCTTGCTTGTTTGTAAGATATACATTTTACTTTTTAGCCAACCTAAATGAGCAAAGGACTTCAGAGCACAAACTGGCAGTACTTCTCAGGCATATTCTTGTTCAAGAAGGCTTTTTTAAATGTACAAAATGAGTGATGTGCTCATATACAAAGGTATGAGCCAATACAAACATTTTTAGTATTTTTAAAATATCTGTGACAGCTTTTTGCTAGTTTACGTTTTCTTAGAACTCTGCCTGGAAGGCTAACTCCTTAAAAGTTTTTAAATATAGCCATAAGCCTGCTGAGTTGCTTTTCAAGATCATTTTTAACCAATCAAGCTCAGTGTTTTGCTAGCTAGTAAACCCGGGGTAGACAGTCTCTCAGGCAGGCCTTTAATTTCCAATGCATTACACATCAACAAAAGCTGGAACTGTGTTATTTCAGTTGTTCTATACCGAAGTCATGTACTCCTGTCTAAGGTCTGTGTTTGAAACATTGGTTTATATCACCTGATAACTCTTGCTATTGTGCCTTGTGTACTTCTCTTCTTCATTTTCCTTCTCTTCCCCTCTCTCCCCTCCTTAAGATGCAAGAGTATTATGGAGTGTGCATGTAGGTTTGTTTTATGACGATTTTATTCAGTTGCCCCCCTTTTATTTAAGCACCGATCCCACAGCTTGCAATTACTCTTTCACTTTAGTAAGAATTCTTTTGGGTTGTTTAAATAGTTTCAGTTACACACAATATTTGTGATGCAGTTACATGCCAAAAAAGCATTTTCAACTGCCATCCAGATATTGAAATATAATTGCTTGCTTTTATATAAAATAATGTTTGTTTGCTGTGATATTTTCGTTACCACCTTTTTGAGCTTGTTTCCTTCTAATCTTGGATCAAGTAACCCCAATCTTAATATTACATGATTCCAGAACTAGGTTTCTCTGTCGGCAGCATGCCAAATCCTGTCTAATGTCTGTGTTAATGTAGTGTATATGAAAACTGACTTCTCTGTGGATTTGAACACTGATTTGTATAATTACAACCAGTGTGATTAAAAATCTGCATGTCAATATCATGATTCTTATAGTAAAACATACAGATTTTGTTTTAAGCATGGTGATGTTAGTCCCTTAAATTTTCTTTAAGAGTCTTCATTGTCCAAATGATTTAATTTCTTAATGTTTTGGGGATTAAAAAAGAAAATAGGAGCACGGATGCAGTTATCCAAGGTAAGCCTTGGATCGTGCTGCATAGTAGGACTTCTGTATCCTCTTCTTCTGTAGGAAAACTGCATCTTCTCTCACCGGTCTTAAAAGGTCTGACTTGAAAAACTTGCAGCTGAATCTTTAAACGTATTTAGACAGATACGGCTATATTGCTTTTCCAAGCACGCATCCCCTTCTGTATTCCTGTGCTCCCTGTTGGAGCCATGTAAACCACCTCTGACACGAGCACTGTAATTGTTCAGCTTTAGCCGCTGTGCCCTCCCCTAATCTGCTCATTAACGAAGTGCTCCTGCGACAGGGCAGTGCTGGCTCAGCAACAGGCTCCGCCGAGGCACCCAGGCGCTCTTGCTCAACCCGTCCAGCACATGGGCTAGTCGGACGCTGTTCTCACCCTTGGCCCATTTCTTTGGTAGCACAGACACACAATAACCATGGCACAAATTGAAAGGCACATTGCACTTTCAGGTGTTGTGGATCGAGTTGCCCAACAGCAGTGAAACCTGACTTGTTTTCAAGTATGTTAAAAATTAGCGCGTGATTAGTGAAGATGTTTTTTAAGGATCTCTTTTTGTAATCAAGTGTTAATCACCCAGAAGTTCAAAAGTGTTTATGTAAAGAAATTGCATGTTTGTGTGCATACTTTAGGACTATGTAGAATATTTTTACATTATTTTAGATTCTTTGCAGAAATTAGTATTTTTATATAGAAATAAAAGCTTCACATGCTGAGATGACTATTCAAAGTATGAATATTTATATACTTTTAATTTTATGAAGGCTCTGAATAAATGTGTCAACCTAGCATATTTGCATCTCTATATACAGACTGCTAAATTAATTATACTAAGTCTAGAACCTCACTAGTGAATTGCAGATGTCTTTTGTAAAAGTATACATATGGCTTTCCTAGAGCTTTGAACTCTTTTCTCATGCTTTGCTCATCAGAAAGATCATACGGATAACTTGTGAAGGGCTTTTTCCCCCAATCTTGTTTGCAAAGCATGGTGGACTTGTGTGATAAATATTAAGTTCTCGTTCATCCTAGCACTAAAATGAGTTCGTTCTGTGCATATGGAATATGAGAAAAATATATACAAAGGATATGTTTATATTTAATAAAATTAATAGTGTAAAATGAGGGCAAAGAAACTTATAAGCCTAAACAGTTTGGCAGGCCAATAGCCAAGAAATGTCTTAGAGTACCGCCAAACATGTAGAAAACCAGGCTCTAATCTGTTCTGAGGTACCAAAAAAGTATGTAACTTCTAGTCTTCTAAGGATGTTGTTTAGTCAGGCTGCAGCTTTCTTCTGTCCTTTCAGCAGGACAGTGTAGGTTTGGATTTCAGCAGGTGTCTGCTAGGAGGTACCACTATTAGTCAGGAGAAATGTGACTGCCTAAAAAGCAGTCAGTTTTGTTACTGCAGGACAACTGGACTTGTGGCCTGATGGAAGGAGTCGGGGTGCAATATAACCCCCCTGTAATCCAGGAGGAGGTAGTCAGAGACTTGCTGAGTGGCTTGGATCCTCACAAGTCCATGGGACCAGATGGGATCCATCCGAAAGTGATGAAAGAACTAGCAGATGAACTCACCAAGCCACTCTCCATAATTTACCAACAGTCCTGGCTTACTGGTGATGTACCACAAGACTGGAAATTGGCTAATGTGACACCCATCCACAAGAAGGGCAGGAAAGATGATCTGAGTAATTACAGACCTGTCAGCCTGACCTCAGTCCTGGGCAAAGTCATGGAACAGGTAGTCCTGTGTGCCATTACGCAGCAACTGCAAAATGATCATGGCATTAGAGCTAGTCAGCATGGATTTCAGAGAGGCAGGTCTTGCCTGACCAACTTNTCTCCCCAGTTTAAGAAGGATGTTGAGCTGCTTGAGAGGGTCCAGAGAAGGGTGACAAGGATATATGAAGGACAAGCATTATGGGGAGCAGCTCTGGGAACTTGGGTTGTTCAGCCTGGAGAAGAGGAGACTCAGAGGTGACCTCATTGCTGTTTACAACTACCTGAGGTGAGGTTGCAGCCAGGTGGGTGTGAATCTCGTCTCTCAGGCTGCCAGCACTAGAATGAGAGGACATGGCCTTAAACTACGCCAGGGGAGGTTTAGACTGGATGTTAGGAAGAGGTTTTTCACAGAGAGAGTGATCGCGCATTGGAATGGTCTGCCCAGGGAGGTGGTGGAGTCACCATCCCTGGAGGTATCTAAGATAAGACTTGATGAGGAGTTCAGTGACATGGTCTAGATTGTGGGAGGCTTGGATGGATGGAGCATGTTGCCTGTGGTACCACGCTTGTGGGCCTGTGGGCGTTTACTTGGGGTTTGGACTAAATGATCCTTGTGGATCCATTCCAACTCAGAATAACCTGTGAACCTGTGAACTCTTCACAGCGACATCCCAGGGTGTGGGTCCCGTTCTAAAGGGCATTGGCCGCCCTTTAGGAGGCTCTGGGGAGGGTAGCTGTGTTACCAGGGTGAAGCTGGAGAGAACATCCAGATGGTAAGAGGAACTCCTAGGTACTGCTGTTGTGCTCAACTGAAACCTAAAAGCTGTGGAAGTGCTCTCAGGAAAGGATGCTGCTGTGTAGATTAGTGAGCTCAGTGGTTTCTTAGCTGTTTGTGAATCCAGTAAACATCAAGCTTTAACCCCTGACCTTTCATACAATCTCTCTGCTTGGACAATCTTTGAAGGGGATTTCAGGTGATATGAAACCGTAATTCAGAGTCCAGGCTAACCGCCCATTTTGTTCTCAATATGTGGTTCTCCAGTAACTTAAAACTTTTAATTTCATGCAAGAACAGCTTCTACTGTTTTAGCTGTTAAGACACTGGTATTGAGCGTTCCAGGTATTCAAATGAACTTATGTGACCACAGTGACAAGCAGGCATCTGTTTCATTGCTGCAGGTTTATTGCTTTTGATTTCTTTGCAAAATGTCCCCTTGGAGCTCGGTTGTCCAGTTCTCAGGCTGCCACCCTTTAGGCTGTAATTTTGGAAGTTTAGTTTTTTAATGTCTCCCTGTCTGTCTTGTAATGTACTTTGGCTGTTCATTAGCGTTTTTAACTTATTAGTAGAGGTCTGTTTAGCCTGGAGCTGATGCTATGAAGTGGTACTGATATGATGAGGTTCACAATGGTATACATGGTGACCTTATTTTTAATACCAGCCCCCTGTTCATTTAAGACCTTTATTTGTGTTTTTCAACTTTGATGTGTCAGTGTTTGATATCTAAATGCTAGCTGCAAAACACCAAATTTGGATATTCAAGGGTTTATCTTTGTTCTTGGGTCTCTTTCCACATTCTCATGGCCTCTGGAAGGAGACTTATGCTTTGAAAAAACAGGTTTTGTGAAAATCAGGAGGTACATCTTGAATTATGCAGCATTTTTTCTGCAGGTGGAAGTCATCTTCCTTTGTGCAATTCTGTGCATTTACATTCATCCCACTTTTTGTTCTAAATCAGCTGATACCTAATGCAATTGTGAGCAAATAGTCTAGACTTATTTTTAAAAGGGAACTGCTGGCACTTAAAAACAAGTATGTGGGCTGTGCACATGAGTAAAAGCCTTTCCAAAGAGGCAGTAATATTCTGTCAGTGTTGGACTTTAAAATGGGTATGAGTTACTTCAATCTTGCATTACCATGCAATAAAACTAGATAAAAAAATTAAGACATATTCCCTCTGTAAAATACTTAGGCTATTTACCTTGCACTGTTGCATGGTTTTGCAGGCATAGCTTGTGTGGGGTTGTGGAGATACATACTTTGAAAATATCCAAGAGTGTTCTTGCTTTTTGTTTTAAGTGAGTTTCCCAAATCAGTACTGAACAGTAAAGTGATTGTATTTATGTGCACTAAGGTGTGGTGAAAGAGGAGCTACCTAAAAAAAGCCATAAACCATAAAGCTGTAGCTTCTGTTCTGCTGTAGCTCCAAACCATGAAGTGGTTTTTGTCACCTATGTCACTTCTAGTATGTTGTCGGACTTGAGTTCCAGTTTCAAGCATTTCTCTTTCTAAGCACTGTAAACCCACTGTAATAATACTTGTTCAGGTGATCCTGAAGAGTTTTGGAGGATCATCTGCTTGGGGTTGAGAATGTATGATGGTTAGGTGCTACAATAATCGCTCGAATTTTGAGGGGCTCCAGAACCAGGAGAGTCCCGCAGAAGTAAAAATCTACAAAGAGCGGTGGATCATACATATGCAAATTAACCATGCCCATCACCCCTGCTCCCCTTTCGTGCCATGCTGAGGCCTGCCGAGCAGGGGGAGTGCACCTCCCAGCTGTGGGGCTGGACGGCAGGCATGGGACTCAGCTCCTCACGCCGTGGCAGGTACAGAGAAAGTGAGGTTGATATGGTCTCTACATTCTCAAGGTAGACCTGTTGTCATAAGCCTTGGGGTAGACCTGCTGTCTACATTCTCAGGGTAGACCTGGTCTTGTGCCTCCTGCTGTTTCCTGCGCACAGGATAGGGTCCACCTCCTGCCATCCCCTGTGCATAGAACAGGGCCCGCCTCCTCTTGTCCTGTGCACACGAGGAGGGACTTGCCTCTGCCTCACGTGGCAGAGCCACTCACTGCGCATGTGTGGCTCTCATGGCCCGGAAAAAAGTGCACGCAACTGAGGGAAGACAAAGAGGTTTTTGCGGGGGGAGGGGGGGGAGCGAAGTGAAGTTTTGAAGCAACAAAATTTGAGTTGCAAAGAATCACAGAATATTCTGATTTGGAAGGGACCCATAAGGATGATTGAGTCCAACTCTTAAACGGCACCACTGCCTCCCTGGCGGGAATCGAACCTGCAGTCTCCCACATGGGAGTTGGGGACTCTTACCACTGTACTAAAGAGTGAGGGGTTACTGTTTTTCTAGTGATGTGAATAATTCAGATCTCTGCTCTCACTTTCCAGTTTTTGAAAATGGAAAGTCTGTGTCCTTTGGAAAGTGTCCTGGTTTAGGTTTTTTGCTCCTCTGGCAGCGAGGGGGTTAACAGCTCAGCTCTTGCCTGGGCCTCAGTCGCTGCCATGGCATTAGAGGTTAGAGAGATAGGGATGCCTCTGTGAATAAACATATTTGGGAGAGAAGAAAAAACCTCAGTAGCAAGATGTAGAGTGCCGGGTCAGGCCTGTATGGAGAAGCTGAAATCTCTGAAGGCCCCCCTGGCCTACTAGAGAAAGGGGTAGGAATGTTCTTCCAGGCATCCCGCTGCTGTTTGTGGAAAGGACCATGGTGCAAACCTATGGGAGAGAGAGAGAGAGGAACCAGTGATGGAGAGTTTAAGCTGGAAAAAAGAGCTGCAGATGTTTCTCAGAGCCCAGAAACACAAGCCTGGTGCTAGCTGAGAGCTCAGCAGAGATCCTTTGGGCAGATGTTTTGTGCATTGTGGTAGATCTGAACCATGTACTTTGGGATAGGCTCATATATGAAGCAGCAGAGTAGCACTTAAAACACTGCATCCTGTGCTGTGACTCTCGGACAACAGAGGATGGAAGAACTGTCCTCCCCGGGTCGAGATCTCACTTGGGAAAGGGTCATGAAAGACTTTTCCTCTTGTGAGAGAGAGAGAGAGAGAGAGAGAGGACTTTATGAAAGGGCAGAGAGATTGTTCCTACCCTGGATCTGGTCAGAAATACCAACTTGCCTGGCTTATCCCTACCCCTGTCCCCCTTTGTCTCCTGGTGGAAAAAAGGGAATATGAGACCTGTTCTAAGAGAAAGAGGGGTGGGGGCAAAAGGTTGCCTTTTAAATGATGCTTCTCACATAAGTTCTGATCTTGTTAGCTAATAAATAAATCCTTTATATTCTTTACTTGTAGTTTGCCTTGCTTTTTTGCCTGTGACCAATTTTATTTTTCCAGTTTTTTCCTCCAGGAGAGGTTGTGGGTGAATCTCTGGCATCCAGCCAGGGTCAAACCACGGCGGAAAGAAAATGGCCTGCTTCTCATTTTATAGTATAGCTGTAGGAAAATACAGATCAATTATGTCTGTCTGAAAAAATAAAGTGATATTTATTTCTAAAGCTTTATTTTAGAAGATAGTTCTAAGAAGCCAATGACTGGGCTGGGCTTCTGACTTCCTAATGCCATTCCCAAGTCTTTTAAAATAAAAAGAAAAAAAAGGAAAACATCACCCCCAGCTAGAGCCTCTTTGCCTGCCTTTGCTTGTGTACTCTATCGGTTTCACAGTTCATATACTTGTGGTTTCTTTAAGTCTCTCCCTGCACTCTGGTGGGAAACATGTATGCTGTTTTCTTTCAAACGCACAAGGCTTGATTCTCCTCTCACAATGGCATAAATTGTGAAGAACTCCACATGAAATCAATGGAAGTAAAGACATGTAACATGGGGTAAGAGAGGAGCCCAGTCTCTGGTTTCTATTTTTAAGTGAGTCTGGTTAACCTAAAATTGTTCAATGTGCCACTGTGACTTTAGTTTGTAGATATCAGTTGCTGTGCTTGTTTCTTTTCATACATAATATATCACTTTCATATATAATATATCACAGCTAGTACCCCTAATCACGATGCATTTGTCTTTGAGTTTAATACCTTGCTACTACTGTGTCAATTTTGGTAGTTAATAAGTAATTGGTAAGATAAGTACTTTACCATACATGAGTCAGGTCCTACAAAAACCCTGGGTTATAGCTATTCTCCTGTGCAGCTCCTGAAGGAAAGCAGGCTAGATTAGCTTTATCTCTACAACTTAAATTGTTTGTGGTTTTCTATTGCTTTAGTAGTTCTAATCTGTGAATCTTGTTCTTTATTATCCAGATTTAAGATACTAATTCTACATAAACAAAACTTTCTCATTTTTGTTGGTTTTTCTGTGCTTGTGTAGTGTTCAGCTCCATTCTTACATTTTGTATATGTTTAAGAACTTCAAACTTTCTTTGAACAGCAAAGTACTTTGTAATAAACTTGGAATATCCATATGCAGTTTCTGCCAATGCCCAAGTGATGCTGGTTGTTCACAGTTGTTTATTTTTTCGCAATGGAGTATGGTCCTTAATTGCCATCAGTAGTCAAACAGAGGAATTATATAGCAGTGCTGTAAAAACTGTTCATACTAGCTATGATCTGTTCGGGTGGATATCTTTGAGAACAGTCACCTCATTCATTAACCAGTGCAACAGACTCCAACTTCACCAATATTAAGTTTTTGAAATCAGTGCATCGTTCTCTACCCAACTGAAAAATTGCTTTGACTGCCTCTTTCTGTAGTTTAAAAAATGCCCCTGAAATAGTTGACTCTTTTAGTTGATTCTAACTTGGAGTAAATCTACTAGTCTATTTGAATTTTTGTTTTCTGCTAGAGAAGCAAATCACAGGTATCCACAGAGGAGTCTCTTTTAACTTGAATAATATGATATGTTTAACATACCACTTAAAATTTCTCTAGTTTTATTACAATGAAAACCTTGTGCTGTTTAGCTGTTGGGTCCTTGGGCATTCTCATTCCATTTTAGTCCACCAGCTCCCCAAGAAGTCAACAGGTTGTTTAGCTATATGTGATGGCCATGTGTGTCAGGGACAGAAAATGTCACAGAAGCTTGCTGTGCTGCGCTGGGTTGTAGTGATGCAGATCTCAACATTCAGTGTAGCTTGCCAGCCATGGAGGTGATGCACAACTGGCTTCTGACCTCTTGACTACACTAACAAATTCCAATAGCGAATTCTTCCTTGCGTCTGCTAGGTTTTGCATTACTTACCATGGGAAAAACGGTGTATCACAGTAAATTCATTGAAGCACCTTATCAGTTTCATGGATGCATCAGCTTCTATTGAAAAAGATCTGGAAATAGAAGAGCGTGCTTCTAGCTCTTTATTAGTTTTAGTGGTTAAGAATGAATCAAAGAGTAGCATGTAATAAGGCTGGTGACTTAAAGGCTCTGAACAAACTTAAGTAACTTTCTGCTTGTTATGAAACTCATGATGTAAAACTTGACCTCAGGAAATGGAGATGGTTTTGGAGGTCCAGAGCTTGAGCTTGTTTGTAGGTAGTTTTGAGGAGTTGTCACCACAAAATACAGAGCTCATGGTGCCATACTTCTGCCAGGCACAAACTTGTTTTGGAAGTAGCAATAAGCCCAAAGTAAATTTTAGAAGGCTGTCCAAGTAAATCATTCCAGAGCCATTTGCCTTCAGTCGTGATTGGTATAGACATCCTGAAAAATATGACTGCTGAGTAGTTCACGGTGTAGCTACTCTGGCTGCCTTTAAAAGCTACGTTTTTTCACACAGATGTTTTCTGACAGGAGGGCACAGATAGATGCCTCCTGTCTGTGACATGGTACTCATGTCTTTTGTGCCAGAAAGCAAAAATGTATGGGATCAGAAGTGTGAATAGATTGCTCATGAATAATTCTTCTGTTCAGTTACAAGTCCATGTTGTAGTGTACACTGTAAGGCAGTGTTTAAAAAGATGCATGTGCTAAGGACAAAGTGAGTGATGGGGGCAGTAAATGATTAAGAATTGGTATGCTGTGGAAGGGTGCATAGAAAATACATACCTCTTGATATCCTTCTATAATTACTGTTGAGCTCTAACTACACTTCTGGGTTTGCAAAGAAACCAGATTGTTGTATTAGTGCTTGGCTCAGCTCACTTGCAGCTGGTTACTGAAGGGAAGGAAGGGCTGAAGGGCAGGGTCTTGCAAGAAGGAGGGTAACAACTGAGTCTGGTCAGGCAGACACCAAATACAGACTCAAAGATGATGGAAGTTATACTAGGTAACTGATTGCTCAAAGCCCCATGCATCCTGGCCTTGAACACTTCCAGTGATGGGGCATCCATAGTTTCTCTGGGCAACCTGTTCTGGTGTCTCACCACCTTCACAATAAAGGATTTCTCCCTAATATGTAAAATAAATTTACTGTCTTTCAGTTCAAAGCCTATAGCCTTTGTCCTATCACTGCATGCCCTTGCAGAAAGTTCTCCTCCAGTTTTCTTTTAGGTACTAGAAGTTTGCTATAAGGTCATCTTGGAGCCTTCTCCAGGCTGAACAACCTCAGCCCTCTCTGTCTGTCTTCATAAGAGAGGTGCTCCAGCCCTCTCATCTCCTGGCCCTCCTCTGGGCTTGCTCCAGTGGGTTCATGTCCTTGAGCTGGCACCCCAGAGCTAGATGCAGTACTCCAGGTGGGCGTCTAAGGAGAGCAGAGTAGAGGGACACAATCACCTCCCTTGATCCTGCTTTTGATGCAGGTCAGAAAGCAAAACGTGTTCTGGGCTGCAAGTGCGCATTGATGGGACCAACACTCCTAAGTCCTTCTCCTCATGGTTGCTTTCAATCTATTCTCCTTCCAACCTCTACCTGTGCTTGGGATTGCCCTGACCCCCGCTGCAGAACCCTGCACTTGGCCGTGTTGAACTTCATGTCGTTCCTCCCGTCACCTCAGCCTGGGTGACTGTGGCCCCGCCACGGCCCCGCTAGATGGCGCCCGCGCGCTGGCGCCGATCCCGCTCCCGGTCCGCCAGGGCCCGGGATCAGCCGTGCGGGAGACGATGGTGAGGAGCAATGCTGCGTGCAGGGGAAGGAGATCGTGTCTGCTTTTCTCAGTTAGCTTGTGGCACTCGGAGCACTTCTGTCTGACCATGATTTCAGTCCTAAAATTAATGCAAGAATGGGTTTGTATTGAGTCCAAGAGCAAAGCGAGGGGTGCTTTTTCATGTTCCTCAAATTATCATCACTCTGCTTTAAATGAATGAAATTAAACGGATTTGAAGGATGGACAACAACCTGCCAATGCAAAAAACCCAGAGGACTGGCTATTCTTCCTCTTCCTCTGCTGTGTCTCTGATAATTTACCACTGTTCGAAATTGTACTGAAACCCAAATTAAAAAGGAGCAAGCCAAAAGGTCTCAGCCTATATACTTGATGATCTGTGTAGAGGTTCATCCTTAGGGGTGACATCTTGCTTCATTTTTTCTGTTAGTAGAAGATGTACATGACTCACCAAGTAGAGCTGGAGAATGTGAAGTAGAACATAGCCTTTGGTCTCTGGTTGCCTCAGCTGGCCACAGCATACAGCAGGAGCTTGGCAGGCTGTGGCACTCCATGCTTGGAGAGTAAGCTCTTCCCCACCCCAGAAGACTCTGTCAGTGTAAGTATGTGTGTTGCCTTTTGTGGTGGCAGCTCCATGAAGGTACAAGTGGTCTGAGTAAGTAGGTGAAGGAAGAAACCTTTTCATAGCCACTCCAGAAACACCTAAGACAACAGAAGAGATCCAGGCACTTAGGTCTGGTTCTCTAGGCCTCTGGTACGCTGCCCACGCTAGTTTAACCAGGCCCAGAGGGAGGAAGAAATGGGCTCTGCTGAATAGCCAAAAGAGCCCTTCCTTATCGCCCTCATTCTAGGGATCTTTTCTGAAGTGCCTGTCCTGAAGGCATAGGAGTGAGTTAATCCTGCCTAAGACTGAAGGAGAAATGTGTTTTGTTAATGCAGTACGTCCTCGGTGCATCGCAACCTCACCATTGAGACCCCAGCGGTTTGCGATATAAATTTCCCGCAGTCCGGTTTCAAGCATTTGTGAGGTTCCCTGGCTGGGGCATGTACGGTGACTCTGCTTTGCTGAGGGATGGTACCGGCTCTCCCTCTGGGGCGGGACTGGGCCGGCCCCACGGGGAGGGCGTGCAGTTTCTGTGGCTCGCTGGGGGGTGTGGGGCGGGGGCGGGCCCCG
>WEKX01000045.1:1035-28398 GCA_013390025.1 Pitta sordida | reverse complement strand
CCCTCTGCATCCAATAGGGAGTGGAGGTTGTTACTGCCTCTCTTTTTACTGTTAATGTACTTATAGAAACTTTTCTTATTGTCCCTGACAGAGACATTCTGTACTCCTCTGTCTGGTTTATGTTACCTTCTAGGAAACCCCTCCCTACACCCCACGCCCTAAGTTTCCCATTAGTTGTCGTTACCTTCCTACTGCCTGCCCCCTTTACTTGGGAATGGAAATAGGACAACATGTGTTTTGGTCCTCTTTCAGTTTCAGCTTCAAGGAAGGGTGTTCCAGAATAAACTGGGATAGTACCCCCGAAGGAGAAAGTGCGCCTCTTGTCTTTTACTTTTGTGCATTGTCAGGTTTCTCTCCTGGGGACTGTAGCTAGCCAAGCATCTGGCCCTGGGAAGCTGAAACTCGTCAGCGGACATACACCATTCAACCAGGAGCACTAAAGGGATTAAGAAGGCAGCTTTGTATTGTCTCAGAGGTACAGTAACATAAACACAACACTGGATTGTATGACAGTTACTATGGTAATAATTCCTTCTTTTCCTACCACTAAACCATATATTTGCTGGCAGAAAAAGGTAAGTAATTTAAAATGATTTGAGGCAAATGTTATCATAGAGTCCTTTCGGTCTGACATTATTTCCGATTTTCTAAATCCAAAGATGGTCTCATTTGAATGATAAAGTTTCTAAACTGTTATTTTAAGCTCTTGTACACAGAAGAATTGTGTCAGATTGTCATAGGTTGGCATTGTAATGCCAAAGGTGAATGCACTTTTGTATTTTGTATTCCAAATTCCTGTGTTCGAGTGGTCCTGTGTGTAGCACCTTCCCCCCACTGTCAGTGACAATGGTAGATCCTTGAAAGGGGAATGACATGTAGCAGGAGCAGAGCGGGAGTTCCAAAGAGGTAGCTTGAGCGGCAATGATCTTGTGGTGCAGCCGTGGCAGCGATCAGAGCAACTCTTGTTTCCCAGGTTTCCCTGGACAATCGGAGGAGAAACTCTCAGAGCATGGATTGCATAACAGCATTTTGTGTTGGGTTAGGAATTGGTTGGATGGACGAGCTCAGAGAGTGTTGGTAAACGTTTCCACATCCAGCTGGCAGCCAGTCACTAGTGGAGTCCCATAGGCATCAGTGCCTGGCCCGGCACTGTTGAATATCTTTCTTGATGATATGGACTAGGGAACTGAGTCCGTCACTGGCAGGTTTGCAGATGATGCCAAGCTGGGGGCAAATGTTGAACTGCCAGGGGATAGGAGGGCCCTTCAGAGGGACGCTGATAAGTTAGATAAATGGGCAGATTCTAATAATATGAGATTTAACAAGACCAAATGCCGAGTTCTTCACTTTGGACAGAGTAATCCCATGCATCGTTATCAGCCGGGAGACGAGTGGCTGGAGAGTGGTGAAGTGGAGAGAGATTTTTGAGTTATGGTTGACAGGAAACTTAATATGAACCAAGAGTGTGCCCAGGTGGCTAAGAGGGCAAAGAGGATCCTGGTCTGTATCAGGAACAGTGTGGTCAGTCGGACTAGGGAAGTTATCCTTCCCCTGTACTCAGCACTGGTCAAACCACATCTAGAGTACTGTGTCTAGTTCTGGTCACCCCAATTTAAGAAGGATGTTGAACTACTTGAGAGGATCCAGAGAATTTCAACAAGAATAGTGAAAGGACTGGAGAACAAGCCCTGTGGGGAGCAGCTGCAGGAGCTGGAGTTGTTCAGCCTGGAGAAGAGGAGGCTCAGAGGTGACCTGATTGTTGTTTACAGCTACCTGAGGGGAGGTTGCAGTCGGGTGGGTGTAAATCTCTTCTCCCAGGCTGCCAGTACCAGAACAAAGTGACATGGCCTTAAGCTGCACCAGAGAAGGTTTAGACTGGATGTTAGGAAGAGCTTTTCACAGAAAGAGTGTTCTCTCATTGGAATGGTCTGCCCAGGGAGGTGGTGGAGTTGCCATCCCTGGAGGTGTTTAAGAGAAGACTCGATGAGGATTTCAGTGACATGGTCTAGACAATGGGAGGCTTGGATGGGTGGAGGGTGGTGCCTATGGCTCCAGGATTGTGGGTTCAATCCCTGGGTGGGCGTTCACTTGGCAAACTGTTCTACTGTTACAAAAAGAGGCAAAGAAGGTATTAAGTATCTCTGTTTTTACCTCATTTCTAGTTACTCTATTACTCTCTGCATCCAATAAGAAGTGAAGGTTGTTGCATTCTCTCTTTTTGCTCTTGATGTATTTATAGAAACATTTCTTGTTGTCCTTAACAGAAACAGCTAGTTTGAGTTCCAGCTGGGCTTTTGCCTCAATAATTTTTCTCCTGCATGACTTGACAACTTCCTTAAAAACAGCCTGACTTACCTCCCATTTTTTCCAAAGGCTGTACATCCCGTTTTCTTCCCTAGTTCTTTCAGGAGCTCCTTGCTCATCCAGGCTGGTCTTCTACCCCTCCGACTCATCTTTCAGCACATTGGGACCCCTTGCCCCTGTGCCTTCAAGATCTCATTCTTAAAGTATGTCCAGCCTTCCTGGCCCCCCTTGCCATTAAGTGCTGTCTCCCATGGTATCCTCCCAATTAATTTCTTAAACAGTCCAAAGTCTTCTTCTTCCGGAAGCATGGATGGCTTGGTTCATGCCCTTTCTCGTCTCACTGTTGATTGAAATCTCAGCGTCATTGCATCCCAGATTTCCTCTGACCATAATATCTCCAACCAATCCTTCCCTATTTGTAAAAAATAGGGTGAGCACGACCTCCCTTCTGGCAGGCTCACTCACCAACTCCATCAAGAAAGAATCATCAACTATCTCTAGGAGCCGTCTGGACTGCCTCCTCTCTGCTGCATTAAGTTCCCAGCAGATATCGGGCAGATTAAAGTCTCCTGCAAGAACTAGGGCAGCTGATCTTGAGGCTATCTCTAGTTGCTTGAAGAGCAATAGATCTGCCTCTTCCTCCTGGTCAGACTGTCTGCAGCAATTCTGTCAGAGCAGAATTTCTCTTTTATTAGGTATCCCTCTTACCTTAACCCATAGGCTCTCTACTTGATCATCCTTGATGTCAAGTTCCATGGTATCAAGGGTTGCTTTATTATATAGGGCCACTCCCCCACCTATTCAACCTCTCCTAACTCTTCTGAAGAGTGTGTAGCTTGCCAATGTAGCGCTCCAATCACGTTAGTTATCCCACCATGTTTCTATGATGGCAACTATGTCGTATCACTCCTGATGCACCAAAACCTCCAGTTTTAGTGAATTTTCACCAAATACTGATGTAGAGAAGTGAAAAAACCCACAGAAAGTCCTCCTTAAAATTTTACTTGCTTTTAATATCTTGGTTTAGGATGGAAATTATATGTGCTGGTGGAGAAGAATGTAGACTCCTCATTTATGCTATGGCAGTAAGGCTTCTTTATTCTAATTCTGTAAATTGCACATTCTTGTACTAGAACATTGAAGCAATATAGCTTTATATATGCACAGAATTCACAGATTCACAGAATATTATGAGCTGGAAGGGACCCACAAGGGTCATCTAGTCCAACTCACCATCTAACCAATATCAATAGGGTTAAAATGCTTTAAGCTCAGGACACTGATATCAATCTTCTTAAATGTTTCTACTTAATTCTAGGGTAAAGTAGAAATAGTGGAGGCGGTACAACATAATCTTTAAGGTCCCTTCCAAACCAAACCATTCTATGATTTTACGTAGTCGACAGAACTTATTCAAGACAAGTCACTTATAATTTTTGAAATTCCTATGGCAGCACCTGCTAACCACAAAAGTATATCTTTCTGCTAAGTCAGAGCTCCAAATACAATGCTTGAAGAATGCACTATGCATTAATGGAACTAAATGAAGTAAAAAGGTCCTAAAATGAAGGATGGGTTACAGAGAGTCCTCAGAAATAGCATTTCTATTTTATTTCGCCACTGTTTATATCACCAGATATGAAAACAACACAGACTAACACTCATATGTAGATAGACTATGAATGAACATCACAGGTTTGATTAGCAAAAGTTTAAAAAAAATATATTTTATGCTTTTGAAAATCAGAACAATTATTAATTTTATTCTTGACGGTTCTATCTGACCCATGCCTCCAAATCTTAAGTAATGTTTTAAGGTATTCTGCAGACACACAGAAAGAATGATGGGGAGAGGAGTGTGTGTGTGGAGAGAAAGAAAAATAAACAAACAAAACCCCCAAAACTGAAACAAAGAAACAAGAAAACCCAACTACACACCAACCAATATTCTTTTCTTAATCCAGGAGGATTTTTTTAGTTCTTGAAGGATATTAATAATTAATCACCCAATGTTTTCAAAAGCTATAGCTTCAAACAAATAAATAACCAAATTATTTTTTTCAGGAGATGTCCAAAGATTATCCAGACGCAGTAAAGCAGTAGTAATTCAATACATTAGTTGAAATGAGCCTTTAGAGAAGTTTAGAAATTTTACTGTAATTACAGTTACTGGTAGAAATTCAGTTTAGTCTTTTATTTGTTGCCCTCATAGCTGCAGGTTTACTATCCTTTTTATGGAGAAATACATGTTTCAATTAAACTTCTAATCAGGGAAGTTTTCATAAACATAATATACAACACTTGGTAAGTAAGAACCTCTTGGCACCAAATAATTTGATGCAAAAGACTCTGCCTACTTTGGAATATAAAAGAGAGTTTCTTTTCAGCCAGGAGCAGGGATCTAAATAGAGAATAGTCACACTCACATATACAATTTCAAGAAATATAAACCAAGGTGTTCAATACTAGAATTCAAGTCCCTTCCTCATCCCTGCTATGAGTTCTTCCCAACTGTCCAGCTACTCCAAAGAGGGATTTTCTAGGAGTCTTTCTCAATCTTAAATTCACACACTTTTTTTTTCAGTGAATATTTTCATCATTTTACTCTGAAGAATAAGATAATTTTGGATCCTAGAAAATTCCAAGGAAGGCTCTTTTAGTTTCGACACTCCCCAGATCTCTTGTCAACTGCAAAATTATTTGTCCAGTGCAGGTCCAGCACCCTTTGAAAGAACAATTCAAATTTCAAATGACATCTTTAAAACTCATTGACTCTGCAGAACGTTTTCAAAATTTTGACTACTGTTATTATAATTGCAACAAAACAAACCTTACTATTTAAAGAATGAAAGAGAACAATTAAAATTTTATTACAAATTAGTAAACCAATCTGACCTAAACAGAATCAGGACTTCAATCTAAAGAGGATCCTGGGATAAAATCAGACTATTTTCACAGTATCACAGTATCTCAGTGTTGATAAGGTTGGAAAAGACCCTGAAGATCATCAAGCCCAACCTTTAATCCAACTAAAACCTAACAGCTATAACATTTATGTCATGACCCTCAACACCTCAGCCAGTCTACCCTTAAACACCTCCAGGGACGACAATTCTACCACCTATGTGGGCAATGCATTCCAATGCTGGATCACTCTTTCAGTGGAAAACTTTTTCCTCATGTCTTCCCAAGCCATTGTGGTGTGTGATGTAGCCATGCTCTACTCAGGATGGCTGAACACCTACCTGCCCTTGGGAAGTGGTGAATTAATTCCTTGGATTGCATTGTTTGCATGTGGGGCTTTTTCTTTCCCCATTAAGCAGTCTATATCTCAACCCACAACTTTTCTAGATTTTATCCTTCCAGTACTCTTCCCAGTCCTGCTGGTGGGAGTGTGAGTGATCATCTGGTTGTTGGTTGGAATCAAAAGTCTTGCAAAAGTGTTCATGTTTATTTGTTTAAAATATCCTTCCTATGAAAAATACTTTTAAAGTACAATGAAAACTTTTGAAGATTTAAAATGGTCTTTTTCAAACTAACCAATAACTTGGAATACTATAAATAAATTTGTCTTTCGAAACCTACACTATCCGAATAATACTGTCATTTTTAATGGTATTCTATTACTCTTTTTTCTTAATTAGGAGGGAGAGTGTTTATTGAAAGTCCCAATGGAAATTAGCTTTGGATGGTTTTTATGCAATTTCTTCATTGGAGAAAATAAATATTACATTTCTCATAGCTATGGTGGTCTGACAGGACAGATTCAGAACTTTTAGAAATGTTGACTATTTTGGAGTCAAGGAAAAGAAGGAAAAAAATTCCTGCTGTTTTGAAATTTGGACATTCTGATGGCAAAATAGCAAAAGTAGCATTTAAGAGTAAACATTTTGATTGTCTTCTCAGAAGATTGACTTGTATTCAGTTGATACAGGAGCCTTGCTAAGACTGGGGACTTTTAGGAAAACTTACTAGGAAATCTTAAATAAAAATAGAAATAAAGAGACTTAACGCTGTACATTCTGCAATTTTGTAACTTAATGTATCAGCACAATCTATTCCAGAGGATAGCATGTGGACTTGCCAAACCAGACCCAGTGCAATTGGTGAAAATCAAAAAAGTAGAACCAAGCTAGCAGAGAACTAGTTTGTGATTTGGACTATAGCCCAAAGTGTTGGAAGGACACCAAGAACTGAGGAAGTCCATTTTACTTCATCTGAAAACCACCAAGAATATCCACCGAGTCTACCATGCAAGTCCAGAACCATTAAGAAAGGACTAATTACCATGCAAAGTGAGAAGGGGCAGAGTTAGGCTATGAATATGTAACAGGTGTATAGGGGTTTACATCATTGTAAGTGTATAAAAGAGGTAGTGTCAGCCTCTGAACTTTGGGCATGTCTATGGTGATGTGAGTCCCAATGTCCCTCAATGTAATAAAACGTACCCTCTCACTGATTGTGAGAGTCCTTATTTCCACAAGTCACAATTCCCTCCACATTTTTTTCCACTGAGAAACTACATTTTCCAGCCTTTATGAGGTTTAATGAAAATCTCGCTGTTTAAAATTTTGTTTTGTTTTGTTTTGGCACTGTATTCTGCCACTATTAATACCTCAGGAGATAGACAATATAACGTACTTCTTTTAGGAACAGTATCTTTTTCTCTTTTTTTTTCTTGTTTTAAGATATGCCCTGCTTTCAGTTCATTTTTACAAGTGGAAAGAACCTTTTAAAGTTGTATGAGGAAATTATTCAAGGAATGACAAATTGAGTAAACAGCATCTTCTCATACTGTGAGAAATGTAATTTCTTTTTCTAAATCATCATTGATTCATAGTCAGTCAATGATTAAGGAATTCCTGCCAATCCCAGAAAACATCTAATTGTACCTCCCTGTTCAGCTATCTTTAAGCACTTTTAACACTTGCCCCTGGATATTTTGGTGTTGTTATGAGGATTCTAATTTTTTTTTCCTTTTTACTAGGCAGGTGATATAGGGTTCCCTTCTCATCTCCCCTTCCCTTACCCCAGAAGGCATATGACTAGGGGAGAGACCTGAGTGCCAGGCAGGGCTGAGCAACGGCCAATAGGAAGGTGTGATGACATGAAGACACCCCCTCAAGGCATGTGACTAGGGGAGGGACCGAAGCCCTATAAATACAGCTACTGGGGCTCACAAAGGGGAAGCTGGCTCATGGATCTCCTGAAGTGAGGATGCCTCCTTTGCTCCTCCAATTTTCACCGCCACCATTTTGGCTCAGACCATGTGGCCCCCCAACTCTCCATCTCAGCATCACCATCCCTCTGCTGACCACTGGATCTCCCTACAGCCCCCTCAGACATCCCAGAAAAAGGATGGCCAGCCATTACTCTTCTCTAGTTTGTCTGTCTTGAACCCTATTCCCCTGCTCCTGCAATCCCAAGGGTACCCTGGTCTCCTTTGAACTTGGCCCCCTTAGGTTTATTTTCAGCTATCTTCAGTCATCATTGTCAGCAGGAGATTGTTCATACCTCTTGTTCCATTGTATGTGTTATTGTTATACCAAACATATATATATATATATATGTTATATTAGATTTTCTTTTTTTTCCTTTCTCCCAGTGAAGTTCTTATTTTTCTATTATTGCAGTATCTCTAAATTCAATTCATACCTGTCTCAACAGGCCCCAAGAGAGTTGTATATAGATGAAGTATATAAATGCAGTCAATAGAATCCAACTAGTATAATTAAATTGAGAATGTATGTCATGAGCTAGTGCTTGAGGTATCTTTGGTATGTATCTGTATTGATAAATTCTTTCATTTTTCCAGGAACAGGTCCAAGAGGGGGAGTGGCCACACTCCAGAGCAGCCGCATGCAAGTGGACCCTTTGGGTCCCCATCATGGCTGGGGTGGCTCGAGATGGAGTCCTGGAGCTGTGGACTAGACACACTGTCTTGCAGCAGCAATGGCAGGCATCAACCACATGGCAGGCAACAATCTTCTACTGCAGTTTGAATGCCACAGGCCCCCCATTCTCTTCTGCCAGTAAGCAGAAGATGAGAAAAATTAATGGCTTGGAGCCAGGTCCCATTGGACAGAGATGGAGTGGAAGTGGGAGGAGGTAGAGGGGTGTTTAAAAGTTACCACTCTTGAAGGTATGGTCTCCATTTCCTTCAGGATGCTGCTCCGAGAAGGTGCTGTGGGCTGTTCCTGCGACTGCCAGACTACCTGCAGCCATCATCCTGTTTTTCTCTGCACTCCCACAACTGCCTGTTGACCTTCTATCACCACTTGTTGGTCGCCACCATCATGGTCCTGCTTCTTCATCATCTCCAGGTCCGCTGTTTGTCTGCGGACTATTCAGTCGTGACTGCTTGTAGTTCCTGTCTCACAGTGTCTTTGCATTTCCTTCCATTTTGGTGGTTTTGGTTTTACTGGGGAGTGAGGGGGTACCCCTTGGTTTTTGGTTGGAGACAAGGGGGTTTCCTTGTGGTTTTGGTGAGGGATTTTCCTTACCTTTTTTGATTAGGGGGTTTCTAGTCTGTGGGGGTGTGTATGTACTCAACATTAATTTTGGTTTTATTCTACCTCGTGGTTGTTCTGTCTCCTTGAGTTACACATATATATATATATGCCTGTACCCCTTTTTAAAAATATCTCTGCATATGCATACCCATATGCATATTTTACAGTTTCTAAAATAATAAAGAATCACACAGAACCACAGAATATTCCGGGTTGGAAGGCACCCACAAGGATCATCAAGCCCATCTCCTAAGTGAATGTCCATACAGGAATTGAACCCACAGCCCTGGTGCCATGAACACCATGTTTTATCTATCTGACCTAATCTCAAGGTCAGGTCTTCATATTTGGTTGTGAGTTTTCTTATAACCTAACTCCCCATCCCATTATCCCAGTATCTAGACCATGTCAACAAGTTCCTCATCCAGTCTTTTCTTAAACACTTCCAGGGATGGTGAGTCCACTGCCTCCCTGGGCTGACTAGTCCACTGAGGAATTACTCTTTCTGTGAAAAACCTCTTCCTAACATCCAGTCTAAACCTCCCCTGGTGCAGCTTAAGACCATGCCCTTTGTTCTGGTGCTGGCAACCTGAGAAAAGAGATTTACATCCCCCTAACTAGAACTTCCCTTCAGGTAGTTGTAAACAGCAATGAGGTCACTTCTGAGCCTCCTCTTCTCCAGGCTGAACAACTGCACCTCCCACAGTCAGTTCCCGTAGGGCTTGTCCTCCAGTCTTTTCACCATCCTTCTTACCCTGCTCTGGATCCTCTCAAACAGTTCAACATCTTTCCTAAACTGGGGAGACCAGAACTAGACACAGTACTCAAGGTGTGGTCTGACCAGTGCCGAGTATAAGGGAAGAATAATTTCCCTAGTCCTACTGGCCACAGTATTCCTGATACAGGCCAGGATGCCATTGGGCCTCTTAGCCACCTGGGCACACTGTTGGCTCATATTAAGTTTTCTGTTAACCATTACTCCCAAATCCCTCTCTATTTCACCACACTCCAGCCACTCCTCCCCCAGCCGATAGCAATACATCTTGGAATGGTCTTCTCAGGAAGTTGCCGTCCCTGGAGGTGTTTAAGAAAAGACTGGATGAGGAACTCATTGACATGGTCTAGAAAATAGGATGATAGGATAAGGACTTAGGTTATTTTAGAAAAAAAAGTTAAAAAATGATGGTGACATTACCCTGAGATTAGCGCCGGCATTGTGGGTTCAAGTCCCTAAGGAGTTAGACTTGATGATCCTTGTGGGTCCCTTCCATCTCAGAATACTCTGTGATTCTCTGAATGAAAAAATAACCCTGTCAATAGCTTAGAGCTTATGTGAAAAGAAGGAGGGAAATACAGGTTGTATGAACAGCAATGAAAGTTTTGTTCCTTCATTCCATGTTCTTTATTTCAGCCTCACAATAAATTCATAGAGTTTTTCTTCTATGTAATTTTCTCCATATTTAGGTCTATTATCATAGACAACTCACAAGTAACTTGCTGATTTAAAAATTGAAGATGTTCCACAAATTTCACTTCATTACTATACTGGAGATTCGGACTAAATTTAGATGCACTCTAGTCTGCCCTTGGGCGTTTTCTTGAGTTGTGAAGACCAGAAGAGCTCCAAGTGTGACTTGTCAAGTGCTTAGTAGACTGAGATGGTCACATTTTTATCACTCCTACTGTTGTTCTTGTGTATTTAACCAGTTCACCTTTTTCGCTGGTGCTGACTCATCTTCAGCTTGTTGTCCTCCGTCATCCCTAGGTCCTTTGGTTTTCATGCCTTCATTTAATGTCAGACTATTACACCCCTCTTTTTGTTTTCACATTTGACAAAATAACAAATATGTTATAGATGAAACAACCTCTGTATATATCATCAACTAAAGAATCCCTTCAACAATTTCACAGTTTTGAATTTGTTTCAGCTGGAGGATGACTGTGTTTAAAAATCACTTGAGCAGAAGTGGGTTAAAGTGAGGAGGCAGTAGTGATGGAGGTTGGCTTCCTCTGAAAGAAATGCATGTGACCAAATAAACATAAGCATCTAGGGTGATGGAAAAGACTTGTCAATATATAAAATGTGAATCTACTCACTTATAAAGTTTAAAGAAAATAAAATTTAAACTTTGAAAAAAAAGTAGTAAAGGAATAAATATAATTTTTTTTAAAATGTACAAGAAATCAAAAGACAATGCAAAAAATTTCTCCTCAAAAGACAATACAAATATTTTAGTAAAATAATTTTTTAAAAATGACTACATATGTAGAAGCATTCATCAAGTAACATCACAGACTTTTATACCTTTTATCATTAAGGTTATAAATTAAAATTCTGATTATCTAATACTTCTTTGACATCAGAAATTTATTGACAGCAACAAAACCACTAACAAACAGTTTTATATAAATAATAGGGGGAAAAAATAGGATGGCAGAATACCTAATGGATTTTATTCTATGAGAAGCCTAGGAGCAGCACCTATTAAAGAATTAGTGTTGTTGATACGGTACAAAGGGTTTGGCAGTTCGGGACTTGTTAAATAGGGTTAATCAGGAGTCATTGCTTGAGAAGTATTGTACAGGGAATAGACTATAGTAAAGATTAAAAAAAATTCCAGAACAATGATTATGAAAATATTTTGTAACAGAGCCTTCAGAGAATCAGTTTGGGTTAGAATGCATCTTTGATTTTGCACAGTAACAAAATCCAAATTACTATACTAATGCTCATCAGTCCCCAAACACATTTCCATATCTAGCCAAAGTCACCCTGAAAGACAAGGTTGAGCAAATCAGTTCATTGGGAGTGAATTTCAGTAGCTTCAATTTATAATCCTATTTTGTTGCTATTCTCCAACTTCTAAATTTCACTTCCTTACAATACTAGCTTTATTTTTGCAAATTATTTTGTCCAACCAGTCCTAAAATTAAATTTACAGTAGTGACATCTGGTTCTCCATGTGTAATTTCCTTTGTTTTACTCTTCTCCTTTTCTGAAATCATTACTGACTTGACCAGTTACATGCAAAGCAATGTTGTAATCAGGCTTTCACAAAAAAACCTCCAAACCACCATAGCAGTTTTTGTCTTGTGTACATTAGTGTGTGCATATTAACACCTCAAACTCATAAAAGCTAGATACATGCCACCATAATTTGGGACTACACATTTTGGCTTTTATGGCAGACAAAACCTACCAACCAACTGAAAACTAAATAAAACTGCACAAACAAAGCCACCAAAAAGTGTCCAAACCAGCAAAGAAGATCTCTAACCAAAAAGCTGCCTACTATAGCAGATGAGTCATGAAGTTTGATAGAGTAATTGCAAAAAATACGTTGCTTCCAATATCCAAGTACTTCTTTCTTCATCATTCATGGTAAGAAGTGAACAATAGGATAATTTCTGTGCTACACCAGTGCCCTGCTGTCAAGGTGGCCCATGGGGACTATAGACAGCTGGGCACAGAATTGACCTCTGCCAGATTTTTCTAGCCAAAGCCCTAGCCCAGAATACTTGCTCCCTTCTCTTGTCTGGTGTGCCCTTTCTCCTTGGAGTACAGTCAAAACAAGGATATTTGAATTTCATTTCTGTACATTAGTCTTCATCCCACAAAAAAAAAAATGTATTGGAAATTCTGTTGGGCACAAATCTTGATTAAGTGATTAATAACAACTTGTATAAAAAGCAACATGTATACAACCAGACATTCTGGAAAGGCAAACTTAATAAACAACTCTTCAGAGAAGCAGCAAAATTATCTGGATCTGCCATGGATCATTGCTGCTACTTTATGGTAGGATTCACCAATGGGAGACTTAAGTAATTCCAGATTGCTTGTTGATGTGTGATTTAATACTAAAAAACACGCAGAATTCCCTCAATACTTAACTCTGTATTTCAAAATACAGCAGCATTTACATGTTAATGCCTAATTGCACAGGTTTAAGCTTATTTACAAAAAATACAGCATCAACTTTGAAGAGAGATTTGATTGCAATGAATCAAATACAACAGTATTTGTAGGATTGTTGTCAAGTCTTTGAGGACACCATTAAGCTCTGAGTGTCCCTGCTCATTCCTCTGACTTCGTCCACCTGACTGTGGACCTCATTTCTGCCACCCCAAACCTCTCTCAGCATGCCCATGTCCCAGGACCTCGTGTCAGCCCCCAGGGCCCTCAGACCCTGCCCCAGTGATGCTGCATGTCCTGGTTTAGTTCTTTTGCTGCTCTGGCAGTGAGGGGGTTAACAGCTCACTTCTTGCCTGGGCCTCAGTCACTGCCTTGGCATTCAAGGTTATAGAGATAGAGATGCCTCTGTGAATAATCATATTTGGGAGAGAAGAAAAAATCTTAGTAGCAAGATGTAGTGTGCTGAACAGAGTCTGTTTCATCCAAGATGAAAGCCTGAAGCCCCCCCCAGGCCTACTAGAGAAGGGGTAGGAATGTTCTTCCAGGCATCCTACTGCTGCTCATGGAACGGATGGAACATGGTACAAGCCTATGGAGAGAGAGAGAGGAACCAGTGATGCCATATCCACTGAAGCCACGACTGAAGATGGAGAAATCATGCTGCAAAAACTGCAGATGTTTTTGGGAACCCAGAAACACTTGGCTACCGGAGCTGAGCTTGGCAGAGATCCTTTGGACAGATGTTTTGTGACAGAATTGCATTGTGGTAGGATCTGAACTATGTACTTCGGGATGGGCCCATTATGACGCAGCAAAAAGCCCGTACTTAAAGGGTTGCATCCTGGCTGTGTCTCTCGGACGACAGAGAATGGAAGAACTGTTTCCCTGGGTCGAGATCTCACTTGGGAAAGGGTCATGAAAGACTTTTCCTCTCATGAGAGAGAGAGAGAGAGAACTTTATGGAAGGGCAGAGAGATGGTTCCTACACTAGATCTGATCAGAAATACCAATGTGCCTGGCTTGTCTCCTACCCCTGTTCCCCCTTTGTGTCCTGGTCAAAAAAGGGCATAAGAGATCTGTTGTAAGAGGAGGAGGGGTGGGGGGAAAACGTTGCCTTTAAAATGATGCTCCTCACATCAAGCTCTGATCTTGCTAGTTAATAAATAAAAGCTTTATATTCTTTACTTGTAGTTTTCCTTGCTTTTGCCTGTGACCAGTTTTATTTTCCAGTTTTTTTCCTCCAGGAGAGGTTGCGGGTGAATCTCTGGCATCCAGCCAGGGTCAAACCACAACACTGCAGTAAGGCCAGTCTCCAGCTTCCCACAGCCCTTCCTGGCCATAGATCCAGTGCGAATGGTCTCACCCTCATGTCCACATGGAGACTGAGCAGTGCATAGGCATTCTGCGTGGCCTGGTGGGTGGGTTAATTTGAATATTCATGACTGCCTAATTTGAATATTCATGCATGTCAGTTCGTGCAGGTGCAGTCACGAATGCCTCATGAAACAAATCTCCTCAATCGCAGAAAAATCATACTGTAAAGATATGGAACTGTGAATGTGGAAACNTCCAGACTGAACAGTCCCAGTTCCTGTAGTCGCTCCTCGTAGGGTCTGCCCTCCAGTCCCTTCACCATCCTCGTTGCCCTTCTCTGGACCCTCTCAAGCAGCTCAACATCCCTCTTAAATTGGGGAGCCCAGAACTGCACACAGTACTCAAGATGGGGTCTGACCAGCGCTGTGTACAGGGGAATGACAACCTCCCTGGACCGACTGACCACACTGTTCCTAATGCAGGCCAGGATGCCATTGGCCTTCTTAGCCACCTGGGCACACTGCTGGCTCATATTGAGTTTCCTATCAATCAGTACACCTAGTACTTCACTAGTCTCGAGCCACTCCTCCCCCAGCCGATAGCGGTGCATGGGGTTGTTATGGCCGAAGCGAAGAACCCGGCACTTAGTCCTGTTAAACCTCATACTGTTGGAGCCTGCCCATCCCTCCAGTCTGTCAAGGTCCCTCTGGAGGGCCTTCCTACCCTCCGGCAGTTCAACTGTCGGTATTAATTATTCATCTTTAGATATCTACTAGTTATCCATGGATATGTGAGTTAGTTAATTGTAAATATAGGTCTATATGAAAAGATTCCAATTACTTTTAATATATATAGTTACTGGACTTACAGCAGCTGACAGCGTTTATTATCTATTCAATGATCAAATAATCTTAGCTAGTGAAAAAACAATTCTTTTTCACCCTATTCTGCCGCAATAACTCTAGCATACTCCTCAAGCTTGTGGCTTCAATTCTTCAGGGAGATGCTCTGATTTGAGGTTTATGATGATTTCCACCTCTTATTTTAAGGCTAGGTTTGAGAGCAATGACTAATACTACTCCTTTGGTGTGTCCAAGCAAAGAACTCCACAATTCAGCTGAATTATTTAGTATCAGTTTCTCTAGCAGTTGTGTCCAAAAGTCCAGTTAAGGTTCATCATTTGGGGTCTACACTTGAGCAATATGTTTCCTTTGTTGTTTTCTATTTATAAAGAAGGTATTTCCCCAAATTTTTATTTCATTCTAATAAATGTTTCTTTTGTGCTTTGGGATTCAGTTTAAGGATCCATCAAAGCTGTTGTTTTCACTTTCTTACCAAAGTATAAAGGAAGCACTGTTAATTTTAATGACATTGCTCACTCTAAATGTTCAGAACCAAGAGCCAAAGGCGAAGTAAATAAGTGTTTTGAATGTTGAACATTTGATGTGGATATTTACTTACATCATGCACCTGAACATGTAAATACACCACAAATTTCTCTATGTGTAATACTGAAGTGTTAAAATTTTCTAATGGATGATGTTTTCTCAAAGTGAATTAACATTTGCTTTCCGGCAGGTGAAATTTTAAAGTTGTAGTGCTTTTTCTATAGCTGTATATATGTTCATTAGCTTAAAAGTGAACTGTGTCACTGTTTGCATGAGTTACACTCTGGGATCTGAAAACCTTATCAACACATGTATTTATTTTGCAGTATTTAGATGGAGTAAGCTGTGCAGAATATATGCTATAAATTCTAGTACTATTCTTTTAAGAATATCTGACATAGAATGTCTCCATATTTGGATACCAGATTTATGAACTGTATTAAGAAAAGGAAAAAAAACCCAAACCCACTAAGAAACAAAACCACTTTTCTTCTCTGGAAAGTACAGAAAAATCATACGAGTCTGATTTAAATTATTATTTTTTATGGTTTGGAGTTTGTTTTTACTTAAACCACTTGATTTTAGCTCCGAGTGCTTCAGTGAAAATCCTATGTATCAAGTCAGTGAAGACAGATATGTATTTACACACTATTTAATATATAAAACAGATGCACTATATTGATGAAATTGTAGAGTGTATCTAGATGAAACTTTAGAATTTGAATGATCCAGTATTTTGAAAATACCTGCTCAGATCATGCAGAGTGGTATCAAGTGCAGGGCAACCAGACTGAATTTCAGATTACAGTTATACCTCCTAATTGGCGAGGAGCGGGTCTCCCGAGGGTCTTGTGAAACGTCTAATTCGCAAACACGCGCAAGTCATTAATACGCATATAGGCCACGCTCATGACTCCAACCCCCACCAGTCCAGAGTGCTGGAGAGTTTTTTCGCTCCTCCCCATGGGTTCTCACAGCACAGGGGTGCAAAGGGAAGTGTTTCTGAGCCCTCTCTGCCTGGGGAGACACCCAGAGAATGCCTGGGCTTCTCTTTGGCCACACTGCCACTTCCGCAGGTGCCACCAGGCTGCTGACACCTTGCATGCTTGCACTGCCTCCACAGTGGGGAAGCTCCGGGGCTGCAGCGGGGAAAGGGTGTTCCTGGGCTCTGGTTGGTTCTCATGGAGTCTGGGAAACCTTAACTTCACAAGACTGTGACACATGGGCTCCCTTATGGTGGGGGATGGCACAATTTTCAGAGTTTTTTTTCCTTTAACATCCACCGGTCCTGGGAGTAGGAGTGTTGGCTGTATGGACCCAGCCGATCAGTGCTTCCCCCTGCTGCAGCAGGGGGAGGACATAGGGTAACAGAAGCCTCCTGTTGGTGCAGCAGCTGAGTTGGTGGCTTGTCCCAGCCTCGTGGGAAAGGCATGCGGTTCCTCCCGATCCCTGTGGTGTTTATTGTAGTCCCACAGGTCTATAAATGGAAACTTCGTAGCACTCATAAGGGAGGGTAAGCTTTCCAAGGTAGGGACCAGACATGGAGACACACAGGCAGGGGCAGGGACCACAGCACAGCGAGCAAGAGGCACCATGCACCCTCCCCACAGGGCTGGGCGAGTTCTGCCCCACAGGGAGCACTGGCACTGCCCCTCAGAGAAGCAGACGCACTGCGCACGCATCAACCAGGAAGCTCTATGAATCACTGAGGCAGATTCATGGGGAAAATTTCTTGCAGTCCAGCAAGGTCACAATGGAGAAGTCACAATGCAGTGAGGCATGTCTGTAATAACAATCAGAGCATATGTTTTTTAAGGGAAGATAATATTTTTTTTTTTTAAATCCATTAGGAAATATTTTCTTTTTTCTTTCCACTGATTCAAGATACAATCTCAAGATTACTAGAACTACGTAGAGTCAAGGCACGGTTATGGAACCAATTTTCTCTACTTCTTTTTCACATTTCACTTATACCTCATGATTGAAAGTTTTTCTATCAAAACTATGCCAGAGTTAGAAGTGGTGAAGTGCACACTGCCTCCTAAGGTCACACAGAGAATTTGAATTGTGGTAACTGTCAACTGAGGTATGAACAGCTAACTTGTGATATTCAAAAACTTGTTAAGAGTAAAGGAAAATATAGTGGGTACCAAGAATTTATTCTTGGCATAACTAAATTGTCCTTGCATTGCCTTCATATCTTCTAATACTAAAGCATTTTTTCTGATGTTATGCTTACCTGTCTTCCTAAAGGACCTCTGGTCCTACAGATGGCAGTTTCAGTTTTCACAAGGAACAGAGGAGTAGGGGGATGTTTTAGTCATCTTTTACTGTTCCTGTTTTTCACAGGCAGGTTCCCTTTGTCCCCTGGCTTACGTCAGCTTGAGACTGTTTTACACATTTCCCCATCTGTTCTTTCCCTCCTACTCTTAGGGAAGGGGTGAAATCTTTCCATATCACCTGTGATGCCAGGGTAATGCTTGTCCCACAGCATGACTAGAGGTGCCAGCCTTCTCCCCCTGACAGTAATTACACAATTGAAATTCAGTTGAGGTGTCATTTATGTTTTTTATAGGCAGAGGCATCGTGTAGGTACATTAAAGTGAGGCTAACATACATCTATGCCCAATAAATCCTAATTCTGAATTTTGGGGTGGCAAACATGAATCCGATGACATATCAGAGATCCCTGAGAGAATAGGGTGATACAGAAAGATGCAAAGAGAATAAATGCAAACTACAGTCGGACCTCAAATACCACGGTACCACGGGTCTTGTTACCCCTCCACAAAACCCTCTGTCTGCATAGAGTGGCAACTTATTAATATGCAAATTTGCCCCGCACCCTCACACCATCCCCCGGCTCACTGGCGCTGTTTTGGCACTGCCCTGCTGTGTATTGGTGTCTGTGTCAGTGCTTCCCGGTGCCCGCCGCCATGTCACACCAGGAAAAAACATTTTCCACTTGGCCGGGGACACTGGTGTGGGGAACTGCTCACACCGCTGTCCTGTTATCTCTCCAGGTGGGTAGACCTGGTCTCTCCATACTCGGGGTAGACGTCTACCCTGAGAAAGTCTTTGACTCCATGTGTAGCCTGAGAGTGTGTAAGTCTTTCATAAATTCATGAAGTCTCCTCTCTCGGAGCGGGAGGCACGGGAGGGGAACAGAGCCAGGGCGTGCGCTGCGGGAGGGGAGCAGTACCGGGGCCTGTGTCATGGAAGTGGAGCAGAGCTGGGGCGGGCACCACAGGAGGGGATCGGAGCCAGGGTGTGTGCTGCAGGAGCAGAGCAGAGCCACCACAGCCACCTCGAGGCGGGAGTAGAGCAGGCAGGGCAATGCACCCATGGTCCGTGCAGCATGGTGTGGGGGTTGATTTGAATACTCCTGACTGCCTAATTTGAATATTCATCCCTGTCAGGTTGTGCAGGTGCAGTCACAAAGCAGGCCTCCTTAATTGCTGAAAAATCATGCTGCTAAGATGTGAAGCCGTTATCTGGGGGGCGCGAAGTGTAAGAGGGTTGACTCTATATAAAGTCAGTTATAGGTTAGTAGAAAGAAATCACCTTGAACAGTAGGTAAACACTGACTCTCGGCACAGTGAAGGGAGTAAAGTGTGATATGTAACATAAATAAAATATCCTACACATGACAAAGAAAAAGCTAGGATGGTATGTATATCTATATATTCCAGCTACAGATCTCATTCCTGACCACCTCTGTTACTAAAAGACTCAACAGCCAATCATTACTTTTTCTTTTTCTTTACTGTAGACTTGACAATACGTAAAATACATTTATTATTTTATAGCTGATTTCAATAATTTATACATTTAAAGAAAAATATGTGTTTGTGTATGTTTTCTACTCCAAATGTACCCTACAAAAAGGTCATTTGTGTTGCATCATAAAGTCAGTCCTGAAAAAGTAACATGTATGTCATGCTTTAAGTGAAGCCATAGCCTTTTACAGTGAATTGATACATTACCAGCAAAAAGAAAGGCTGCAAAAACCTCCACTCTTTATTGTATGTAGAGGGGAATATAGTAACAAGAGATGAGGATATGTAGGACCAAGCCACATTTGGCTAAAAAGCAGGGCAGCATGAAAAAGAGCAAAGGCCTGAGAGGAGCTGAGAAGTCAGGCAGGCCTGCAGCTGACTAAAAGAATCTCACGGTACCAGAGATGTTGATTTCTATTCCCTTAAGCAATCTCACGGTAACGAAAGAAATGTCCTTCACTCCCCTGGCTGCTCCCATGAGAGTGTTCTTGCACCCTGAAGGAGTCTCACAAGAGTGAAGCATTACTCCGTGTTCTCCCATGCTGAAGTATGTAAACATATAGACAGGTTCTCATGTGAAACTCACTGGTCAACACCACCTGCAAAGTGGAAAACTCGTTTACTTCACTATATAAGAATTGCACAGGATTTCAATAAACCAATTCAGTGTGTTCAGACTTGCATACTGGGTCCATGCCTCTCATCATTTACTACAAGAATAAAGCAGATATACTTAATGCCTTCTTTCCCTCTGTTTTCAACAGGAAGTCAGATTGTCTACAGGACAACTGGACTGTTAAACTGGTGGATGGGGTAGGGGTTCAGTATAACCCCCCTGTAAACCAGGAGGAGATAGTTAGAGACATGCTAAGCTGCTTGGATCCTCATAAATCCATGAAACCAGATGAAATCCATCACAGAGAGATGAAAGCTTGCAGATGAAATCACTAAGCCACTCTCCATAATTTAGCAACAGTCGTGGCTTACCAGTGACATACCGGATGACTGGAAATTGGCCAATGTGACGACTATCCACAGGAAGGACTGGAAAGATGATTGGGTAATTATAGACCTGTCAGCCTGACCTCACTCCCGCCTAAAGTCGTGGAACAGATAATCCTGAGGGCAATTAAGGAACACCTGCAAAATAACTATGACATTAGATCTAGTCAACACAGATTCAGGAGAAGCAGGTCTTGCCTGACCAACCTCATCTCCTTTTATGAACTGGTTACTTGCCTGGTTGACAGGAGAAAAGGCTGTGCATGTTTTGTGCTTGGATCTTGCCTTTGACATGGTTTCCCATGGTAAGTTTCAGAAGAAACTCTCAGAGCATGGACCAGATAGGACCATTCTGCATTGGGTTAGTAACTGGTTGGATGGACAGGCTCAGGGTGTGTTGGTAAATGGTGCCACATCCAGATGGCAGCCAGTCACTACTGGAGTCCCACAGGGATCAGTCTTAGGCCCGATACTGTTTAATATCTTTATTGATGATATGGACAGGGGAATTGAGTCCACCATTAAGAAGGTTGCAGATACCAACTTGGGGGCAAATGTTGAACTCTGCTAGAGGGTAGAACGGCCCTTTAGAGGGACCTTGAAAGGCTGGAGACATGGGTAGATTCTAATGGCATGAGATTTAACAAGTCCAAGTGCCTTCACTTTGGACATAACAACCCCATGCATCACTATCGGCTGGGGGATGAGTGGCTGGAGAGCGGTGAAGTGGAGAGGACTTTGGGAGTAATGGTTGACAGAAAAGTTACTATGAACCAACAGTGTGCCCAGGTGACTAAGACGGCCAATGGCATCCTGGCCTGTATCAGGAACAGTGAAGCAAGTAAGACTAGGGAAGTTATTCTTCCCCTATACTCACAGGTTCACAGGTTATTCCGAGTTGGACGGGGCCCACAAGGATCATCTAGTCTAACTCCCAGGTGACTTCCACACAGGTATCACTCCTCCAAACCTGCAGCCATGGGCACCATGGTCTGTCCATCTGAGTGTACCATCGTCTAGACCATGTCACTATGTTCCTCATTCATTCTTTTCTTAAACACTTCCAGGGATGGTGACTCCACCACCTCCCTGGGCAGACCATTTCAATGAGAGATCACTCTCTCTGTGAAAAACCTCTTCCTAACATCCAGTCTAAACCTACCCTGGCATAGCCAAAGGCCATGTCCTCTTTTTCTGTGGTGTCTGCCCGAGAAAAGAGATTTACATCTACCCAAATGCAACCTCCCTCCAAGTAGTTGTAAACAGCAATGAGGTCACCTCTGAGCCTCCTCTTCTCCAGGCTGGACACTCCCGACTCCTGCAGCCATTCCTCACAGGGCTTGTTCTCCAGTCCTTTCACCATCCTTGTCGCTCTTCTCTGGACCATCTCAAGCAGCTCAACATTTTTCTCAAACTGGGGAGCCCCAAACTGGACACAGTACTTAAGAAGTGGTTTGACCAGTGTTGAGTATAACGGAAGAATAACTTCCCTAGTCCTACTGACCACACTATTCCTGATACAGGCCAGAACGCCATTGGCCCTCTTAACCACCTGGGCACACTCTCGGCTCATAGTAAATTTTCTATCTTCCATTACTCCCAAATCCCTCTCCACCACTCTCCAGCCACTCGTCCCCCAGCCAATAGTGATGCATGGGATTGTTATGACCAAAGTGAAGAACCCGACATTTGGAAGTGTTAAATTTCATATGTTTGGAATCTGCCCATTTCTCTAGCCTATCAAGGTCCCTCTGAGGGGCCCTTCTACCCTCTGACAGTTCTACATTTGCCTTCAACTTGGTATCATCTGCAAACTTGCTGATGATGGCCTCAATTCCCTTGTCCATATTATCTATAAAGATATTAAACTGTGCCAGGCCAAGCCCTGATCCCTGTGGGACTCCACTATTGACCGTTTATCGCCTTATATATACCGTGATACTGTGGTTGCCATCTGGATGTGGCACCATTTACCAACACTCTCTGGGCTTGTCTGTCCAACCAATTCCTAACCCAACACAAAATGCTCCTATCGAACCCACTCTCTCAGAGTTTCTTCTAATTGGTCACAGATCTTGAGTACTATGTCCAGCTCTGGTCCCCTAGTTTAAGAAAGATACTGACCTGCTTGGGAGGGTCCAGAGAAGGGCGACAAGGATTGCGAAAGGACTGAAGGACAAGTCCTATGAGGAGCAACTGCGGGGGCTGGAGTTGTTCAGTCTAGAGAAGAGGAGGCTCAGATGTGACCTGATTGCTGTCTACAACTATCTGAAGGGATGTTGTAGTCAGGTGGATGTAAATCTCTTCTCTCAGACAGTGTGTTCTCACTCTCCGGGTCTCTGCAGCACCTCTGCAGCCATTCATTTGGATCCAGCAGAACCCTCTTGGAACACAACTTCATGTAGAGTGGTTTTTCTCCCCTCTCCTCTACCTAGAGCTAGACATATCACCTTCCTCCTTCCCCTGCATCTGCTCACAAGGGAGTCCTGGACTGCCAGCCACCATGCAGCACAGTGGCTGCCATCTTCCCACGACCACTGAACTGTTCAGAGACTTCTAAATAAATCCTAACAAGGGAGAGTGTTTCTTTTCATTCACTACAAGTTTCTCAGTGTTTTTAGTGATATTGTTTTGTTATGTGTTTCTCTCATTTAGATATGTAATTAGGTATATATTTAATAAAAGAGCTGCTATTTTCTCCTCTGTATCTTGTGTTCTGATATTTTCAAATTTAAATTGCGTAATTATCTTTAAATCAAGGCAGAGGTGTTGCATTTTTTTTAAGGGAAAACAAAGGCAACTGAAGGACATCCAAAGGCGATGACATCTCTTAGTGGTTTAATATGAAGACAGTAGACATAGTATACTAGGAAATATGACAGCTTCCTAAATCAGCAAACTCCACCAATTGATGATACTCTCTGAAAAACATACTGTGAGTTCAGATCTTGCAGACAGAATAGCAAGATCATATCTAAAAAATTGGCTTTAATAATGTCTGCATTCAAGGTTTCTCACATAGAAGAAGATCTTCCAGGAGATAAAAGCTTTTTTCATTGTAGTTATATAAGAGTAGATATGACACATTTCTCTCAACTTCTTGAATTGGAGGAGAAGAAAAAACAAACCAACATAACCCTAAATAAACATACAAACACACACACACCCTCCACAAAACAATAAAGCAGGAGGTTTTGATATGTTAATGGTCTCGGTCATATGGTTCACAGGTTCACAGGTTATTCTGGGTTGGAAGGGACCCATAGGATCATCTAGTCCAACTCCCAAGCGAACATCCACCCACGGATCAGGCCCACAAGCGTGGAACCACAGGCACCACGCTCCATTCATCCAAATGTCCTTAATAATCAATGTCACTCACCCAGAGGCTTCTTCTAGCGGCAATGCCTTCATAAGCAAATAACTCTCAATAGCAAATTTGGTATTGATGACTTGGTATGCTCATGTGAGACATCAGGGAGCTGGTTAACTCCTCTGCATCTGATGTCCAGAACACATGGTCAGATGAAGTGGATCTAAACTACTCTAACACAAATCCAGTGCAGGTGGTGCAAGGAGTGCTGACCTTTGGTGCTTGTGGATCTTCTTTTTGTTTTTTTTTTTCAGAAATGTCTCCCAGAGCAAACCCTTTTCTTTCCTTATGTAAAACAAGGCTTGGCACTAACAAATCCAGCATAAACCTGCTTTTTAGCAGGACCTGTTGCAATAGGACGAGAGGCAATGGTTGTAAAGTAAAGGTGGGTCAATTTAGATTAGATACAGAATCACAGAATCACAGAATCACAGAATCAGTAAGGTTGAAAAAGACCATAGAGATCATCAAGTCCAACCTGTCACCTATTACCTAATCTAGCCTAATCTTTTACCTAAATGGTATGGTTTTTGTGGTTGTCCTGTGCAGAGACAATAAAGTCTACTGAAGATTATATGTTTTTAAGAGGACGTATTTCTAGAAAAAAATGTCATTGAAGTGTCTTAAATATTTAAGTACAGTAATCCCTCATCTCTTTGTACCTCAAATTTTGCAACTTCATCCCTTCGTAGTTTTTCCCCCATGAAAACACCATAGACTTCTCTCAATTCTTCACAGTGTTTTTCCATGTCACATGAGCAGTGGACAACCATGCATGGGTGGAGTGCCTCTGTCGCACTGGGGAGTGGGACCAACTTTTCCCACAGAACAGGGGAGCAGCACATCTCACTTGCTTGGGGACTGCCCAGAGTTGCTCACCTCAGAGCCATGGAGGGATGGGGAGCCAAGCCCCATACCAGTCTCAGGGCTGCACTGAGCATCCTCTGTCACCCTGTGCAGTCTTGGGGCCACACCAAGCAAGCTCTGCCAGCCTGTGCAGCTTCAGTATGACACTGAGCACCCTCTGCCTTCTTGTGCAGTCACGTGTCCGCACTGAGCACCAGGGTGGCTCTGGGAAGGCATGCCCACCTTGCCAAGGGGGAAAAGTGTTGGATAGAACCCTCCCACATTGGAGCACAGTAGCAAACTCCTCTCCACTCCCCTGTCCTTACCCATGGCTCCAGGGAGAGGCAAAGAAGATCCCCTTCACTCCTCTGTCCAGTCACACAGTACAAGGAGGTGCCTGCAATGCCACTTGGCCCTCCAGGTCTGAAGGGGAGGGGCAATGGGCGACGACTTATTTGTACTTGTATGATTCACCACTATTCACAGACTCCGTCTTTTGCAGCACTCCCTCGATCCTAAACCCCCACAAAATCTGAAGGATTACAGTTGTGGGGGTTTTTTTCACACGGGCATTTACAATCAGAACTTTCTTTTAGAGACTACTTCAATTTAGAAACTGATAGTGAAATCATATTTCCCAAGCTTCTGTAGGTGTATGTCCTCCTCTCAACCCAGGATATAGCACAGGACATACAAATTACAGGATTACATCTCTTTAGGAAAGCTTACTTTTATTGAGGACATGGTCTTAAGCTGCATCAGGGGAGATTTAGACTAGACATTAGGAGGAACTTTTTCACAGAGAGGGTGATCTCTCAGTGGAATGGGCTGCCCAAGGAGGTGGTGGAGTCACCATCCCTAGAGGTGTTAAGAATAGGTTGGATGCTGTACTTAGTAGCATGACCTAGATAATAGGGTAGTGTGTTATTTGTAGGATGGTGTGTTGGTAGTAGGATGACAACAGGTTAGGTACCAGGAGATAGGTGATAGGTTGGACTTGGTAATATCTATGGTCTTTTCCAACCTTAATAATTCTGTGATTCTGTGTGAGATATAAGAACATCATCTGAGAGAGGTGCAAGAATAACTAACACAAACCCCCTTTTTGATAAAGATATATAGATTTAGTGGTAGTCATGATAAAAAAAATATATCTATTAGCAGCAATCAGATCAAGGGAAGGCATCAAAAGTGAAAAATACCAAATCTCACTAGCCTTCTTTTAGAGGAGGGATTGGTCTTCATTGTATTTTGAAACATAAAAAAGGATCCTGAACCTGAAGCAAAGTAGACCACTTTCAGCAATTCTGCTTATTCAACCAAATCTATGAATGAGAATTTTTTTTGTCTTTTAATCTCACAAGGGAAAAGTATATTTCTATTTTAAAAAGAAAGAATGAGTGGAGCCAATAGGAGTGAAGAGCACGAAATTTATATTTTTGCTTGTTTCACAAAAATATCACTTGAGTTCTTCTCACCAGTGTTATATTATTATATTATTTCTTCACGTACAACAACTAATGAAAGTTAAGAATCTGAGCGGCTGAAATATTAGTCCCTGTAAGAAGTAGGATCTGTATCTGACAGAGTATTTTTGTGCCTTTTGCAAAGTAAATCTTTAACAGCCTGAAAAGCTTTTGTTAATCTAGAATTCATTTCACACAGTTGTCTGTACATCTGCAGATTCGCTTGAATTGCTTTCTTATTCTTATTTCCTGATGTGTTACCTTGGTTAATGTATACATCATTGTAAGTTCTCGGTTCTCATGTAATCATGTAGAAGTGGCACATTAGTATTATTTCCACTTAAAAGAAATTTCAGCTCCTACAAATCAAAAAATTATTTCCTTACATCACTAGTACTATAATGAAGGCTAAGATAGTCTACANTTATATCGAAGAGCACTGCATGCCATGCAAACATAAATCAGAAAGTCAAACATAAAACAGAAAGAAACTAAAATTATGGAACTGACTGAATTAAGGCTGAAAAATATGTCACACAAATTCTGGAGTGAAAGGAATATCTGATTGAAGAGGTAATTAGAGCTTAGTTTATGGGAAAAATAAAACCACAACGAAACCAAAAAATAATCCACCAAACAAAATACAGGTTTGGAATGGAGCATAAGCTATTGACAAGCTTCCTACTGGCAGAGTCCAATGTATTCTTAGACAGCAAGAGTCATGACGAGTTAAGCTAAATACTATTTCCAATAGTGAGCAACATTGAATGCCTGTGGAAGAGTACAGGAACACAGAAATTATATGATAATGATACTGGTTGAATGGTTGATAANAAAAAAAAAAAGAAATATTTACAGTAATCAGGTTAAGTTAATGTTTTAAAGGGCTCAATTTTTATTGTAAAATGGTGCCTAGACAATGGGATTTTGAGATTATTTTGCAATAAAAAGGCTCCAGTGTATATATCAGGCTTCTTATTTCAAATTAATTTTGAGCAGTGTTTAGTTGTGAAATTAAAGAATCTAACCCCCTCCCCAAAAAAACAACAAAAAAAACCTAAAAAAAAAAAAGAAAGGAAACTAACCAACCAACCAAACAGAAACCCCAGAAACATGAGTGGGAAAAAAGAGCAGTTAAAATTCCATAAAAAGCTACTGAAGTAGCCAGAGAGAAAATAAAAACATTGCCTTACAGCCAAGGTTAATCTTTATTTTGACAGTAACTAATTCTAAAGTACCTAATGAAACCGGCTTGAATAAATTTCAGTTATTCCAACTAAAACAATCCGAAGATTGTGTTATATATATATATATATATATGTATATGTACATATATATATATATATATATAAAATAAATAATAAGAAAACTCTTCAATGAATCTGTTTAAATATTCAGTAAATCTATTATACCATAATAAAAAGTAATTCAATGAAAAAAGAGGCTTTTCAAATCCAGATGTT
>WEKX01000044.1:30654-91445 GCA_013390025.1 Pitta sordida | reverse complement strand
TCCCTTCCTTCCTTCCTTCCTTCCTTCCTTCCTTCCTTCCTTCCTTCCTTCGCTGTGTGTGTAACTAACTCATAAAACTTCACAAGTTTTTGCAGATTCTCTGACTTCTGTCATTCCTTTCTGCAATAAGCATCTAGAAATTTTGAGTGCTCTCTTCCCTTTAAAGGGAGGACACCTCACTCCTCATTTTGCCCATCGTTTGCCTGAGTGTCTTTTCCTTATCCAGCACAGACCCTGGTGCCTTCTCCTTGCTTTCTGCTGTGAGTTTGGAGGGAAAGAGAAGCCACAGGTCTGATGAAGGGTAAAGGAAAAAAGAGCAGGAAAGTCATGTGTCCCAAAGCATGACCTCTTCTTATACAGTGTGGTGAGAGCCACAGCTACGGAATGAAGTGAAATAACTTGTCATGGATCAGTAACTGGTAAATAAACAGGTTATAAAAAAGTAGGAATAAATGGTTAATTTTTGAGTACAAAACTATTTATGGCATCAATGCCGTTTCTGCAGAAGACGGTGGGCTGTGAGTTGGGCAATGCCCTTTGGGCATCACCTTGTTTCCATTAGGTCCATAGGGGCCCAAGTGACAAAGACCTGGGGGATTCCCATGGGTCTGGAAACTCCAGGCCTCCACTGGCACATGGGATGGGGGACACAGCATGAGGGGTTAACACCCGTGACCTTCCCAAACCCCTGCAGGATCCCCACACGGGGTCACTTGTCCCCTCTGCCCCTCAGGGTAACAACGCTGGGGGGAAACCAGTGATTTCCCAAATGGTGCATGTGCCCTCTGTCTCCAGGGGTAACTGCTCTGGGCACCACCCGTGACCCCCCAAACCCATGTGTCCCCCAAATAACCCCAGAGTAACAGCTCCCGGGACCCCTGGGACCCACCAAAACCCAAAATCCCCCCGGGGTAACAGCTCTGGGGACGCCCATGACCCTCCACAACTCCAAAATCCCCGTGGGGTAACCGCTCCCGGGATCCTTGTGACCCCTCAAACCCCTCCAAATTCCCGCGGGGTAACAGCTCCGGGTTTCCATGTGACCCCCCAAATTCCTGCGGGGTAACAGCTCNCATCGTCGGGGACGGGCGGGTTCGGAGGCGCTCTGCTGACCTCTCTCCCCCGCGGGCTCGCAGATGGCAGCGCGGAGCGTGTGCCGGCGCCGAAGCCGCGGGTGAGGTTCGGTGTCCGCTCGGCGCGGGACGCCGATGAGGAGGGCTGCGCCATCGCCGTCGGACAGCACCAGTGGCTGGAGGACTGCAAGTTCAACGTGACAGCTAAAACCTTCTTCATCATTCACGGCTGGACAGTAAGTGTGGAGGGTCCTGGGCGACGCGCTTGGTTTGTCCACTCGGTGCGAGCAAACTGCCCTGCCAATGGGCTGAGTCGTTCCACTCAGGAATTTCTGTGGAATTGTTCAAGGACAGGATGAATGGTGCTTTGAACCACTTGGTCCAGTGTAAGGTGTCCCTGCCCAAGCCAGGGGTGCTGGAACTAGTTGTTTTTTAAGGCCCCCTCCAACCCAAACCACTCTAGACTTCTGTGAGTGTTTGGGAAAACTTTTTGTGTTTCAGGCACTGTGGTCTCTTAATAGCTGCACCTGAGGTCTCTGGAGCAAAGCAATGTGGATCAGGCTTAACAACTGTGAAATCCCCCAGGTCATTCATAACTGCTGCAGATCATTTCATAGCTGTGTAATGTGCATGTGGTAAAGGGAACATGGGACTTTCCCCTAAAATCCAACTAGTTGACCACTGTGGATGCAACACTTGACTTGACAGGCACGTGTATAGACTTTCTGTAATTGTAGTGGAGTGCCCACAGCCCTGACTTCTGCTACGAGGTCTCCTTGATAAAGGAACAAGAGGGCACTCAGACTTTATCAGCCTCTTCTCTTCTGCATTTGTTGTGGCACGAGGGGACTTATCAGCTCTGCCAGGGCTTATGCAAACAGCAGTGCCAGGACTGGGGAATAATTTTGCAATCCATCAGAATTTCTGGATGTCTTGAGAAAAGAGCGATAAGGTGCCGCGTAACAAATGCCTCTCCCTCCTGCCTTAAAAGGCAAGTGGTTAATTACAGCCAGAGCCTCTCAAAACCTGTTTTTCTTACTCCATTAGTGCAGTGCTGAGAAGTAGTGGGGCTTGCAGTGGAGCAACATGCAGCTGCAGCAGGATATGTAAATGGTATACAAATAACTTAACTGTGAATGTGTCATCTTGGTCCTGTGAGATAGAAACTAACTCCTGAATCTTCTCCTAGATGAGCGGCATGTTCGAAACCTGGCTGGACAGGTTGGTGTCTGCTCTGCAGGAGAGGGAGAAGGATGCCAACGTGGTGGTGGTGGACTGGCTTTCGCTTGCCCACCAGCTCTACACTGATGCCGTGAACAACACGCAGATTGTTGGAAAAACCATCGCCAGGCTGCTTGACTGGTTACAGGTAACGCGAGTTAAGAGCAGCCTCTGTTGTAATGCTCCATGGGGGACTGTTGCACAAGAGAACAGAGCATTCACCAGCTCCAGGGCTCACCAGAGGGGCAGGCTGTGGTGTAATCCCCACCCCAGGGCTTGGCGAGGTGATGGCTCGTAGCTGAGGTGCTGCGCTCAGCCCTGCTCTGCTTTCCTGGGAGATGCTGCCTTGCAGGTGCTCAGGCCAGTGATGTTGAAGGGGATTTCAGATTTGGAAGTCCTGCCTAAGCAGTGTGAACTCGGCAGCTGGGCGTTCAAAGTCAGTGTTGGCTTGGCAAGAGGGTGGGGAAGGAGAAGGAAAGGCCCACAGTGCTGCCCTTGGCTCCTGAGGCCATGGCCAGAGCTGAGGTCTGCTGGCAGCTCCCTGCTTCAGGTGCTGTCTGAACAAAGAATGTCATAATTGGGGTTGGAACATGGGTAATCCACCAGCACCATCCAAACCATCCCACTTGTCTTGGCGAAATAAAGAATGAAGCATGCTTGTCTTCCCCTGCTTCCAGTCTTTTCTTGGAGCTCGACTTTACAGTCCTGTGGACAGGAGCGGTGCCAGATGCTCTGAAAGACAACGGGTCAAATGATCATATCTCCTTTTTCTTGCAGGAAAACCCGCTCTTCCAGCTTGAGAATGTCCATCTGATTGGGTACAGCCTGGGTGCCCACGTGGCTGGCTTTGCTGGTAACCATGTCCACGGCACCATCGGCAGAATTACAGGCAAGTGGCTTTTTCAGCAGTGTCTGACCTTTCCTTTGTGGCAGTGAGTTTCCTCAAGAGGGCACGTTTCCTGTGTTGCTGCAACGGTGGTTTGGGCTTACTCTTTCAGAATAAAAATGACAAGTTTCCTACCTGTGGCAGCAGAGGGAAGCACAGGGCTCTTCATGTCAAATATAGCAGGGGTTCAGTGAAAAACCCTTACTGAGGACAACCTGATCTTAAATTTACCTGTTTGAAGTCACATGTGGGTTCAAAGCAAGTCCAGCTCTTACTGCCCGAATGCTGTGCCTCTGAGTGATACTGGTTTTGTAATTATAATTATCATGGAAGTGAGAGCTATTGGGTGCTGTTTGTCCCACAGGATGTCTTATTTATAAAAAAAACCAAACCTAGACAACTCTAACCCCTTATTCTGGAAATTTCCTTCAGAGGAAAACTGATTTCCACATGTGAGAACTTAGAGAATGAGTACAAGGGATTGCACCAAACCTTTAAATGGGGCACTGGCAGTAAGAATTACACAGAGCCTAGCAGTAAATAACTGTATTTAGTTTATCAGGAAAAAGAATCACCTAACAGTAAAGTTGGAGAATGGCTCAGGAGTGCAGCTTCAGGTTGGGAGTGAGGCTCAGGGGTTAACAGAGCATCCTGAATCCATAATGGGATCTCAGATGCAGGGATTACCTGACTGTTGCATAAATTGTCTTAGTTCTTCCATATGCCCAGCCTGAAAACAGACTAAATGTCTTTGACTGCCAGCTGACCTTGGGCTGCTAGACTTCTTCTGGCACTTTGGAACTGCCTTTGGAAGTACCTCCTCACTGTGACCTGGCTAAGGCTTCACTGTGACCTGTTGCTGCTTCCAACAGGCACCCTGAATCTGTTGTGGTGCTACTGTTGGATTGCATTGCCCCAAAAGTGGTACAAACACTTAATTTGTTCCTTCAGTGGGCCCATGGTGGAGAGATCTTGGGGGACAGTGCCAGCAATGAGGCTGGCACTATGTATGTCACCTGGTGAGGATTGCTGCCAGCAGCAGGCCTCTGGCTGTATCCTGCATGAAATAACCCAATCCCTTACCTGGTGTCTTGTGCACTGTCTCTGACCCCAGGTTTGGATCCGGCTGGCCCCATGTTTGAAGGAGTGGACCCCAGCAGGCGCCTCTCTCCTGATGATGCCAACTTTGTGGACGTCCTTCACACCTACACAAGGGAAACACTGGGTGTTAGCATTGGGATCCAGATGCCTGTAGGTCACATTGACATCTACCCCAATGGAGGAGATTTCCAGCCTGGCTGTGGTCTGGGTGATGTCTTGGGAGCCATTGCCTATGGGAGTAAGTTCTCGTTACTTGTTTTGCCTCTGGTCTGTGTAGACTCCTCACAAATGAACTGGGGTTGATGCTGGGGGGATGATTTGTTTTACAAAAGCTGAGAAAAACATTTTCTCCTTCTAAACTGTACTACTGGAAATACTCACTAGTAGCTATACCTGCTTTTAATTCTGAACTAGCACGTTCTCACTCCAATGCATAGTTCATAACCCATGGTCTTCTTATGCTGAGACCAGAATCCTCCCAAAGCTCATTGTAGGGACTAAGAGAACAGATTTCAAGCATCTTCCACTAACCTCTGGAATTGCTACTGTTTGAAAGACATACAAGTTTGGCCTCGGGCGGGTCATGATGGGGCTGCAAAGAGGCAGAGCTCACTCACTCTGTCTTACCAGCTGCTGGGGGTGAGAGATGCTTAAACCAGGTGTGTCCCTCTCGACTCTGCTTCCCTAGCGATTGGCGAGGTTGTGAAGTGTGAGCACGAGCGGTCTGTGCACCTCTTCGTGGACTCCCTGGTGAACCAGGACAAGCAGAGCTTCGCGTTCCAGTGCTCCGACTCCAGCCGCTTCAAGAAGGGCATCTGCCTGAGCTGCCGCAAGAACCGCTGCAACGGCATCGGCTACAACGCCCGGAGGATACGGCACAAGAGGAACAGCAAGATGTACCTGAAAACAAGAGCTGACATGCCCTTCAGAGGTATGCCTTGACCCCCTTAGAGAGAGCGTGGTCTCACCTGTAGGAGCAGCCCTCCCAACATTGGTGTTGGGAAGGATGTGGAGGTGGGAGAGTAGCGTTGCCTCGAAGCCATGCAGCTCCAGGCTTTAGTCTTCTGCTGTTACCTGTGGCATTACTGTGCTCCTTCCTCCGTGTAAAATCAAGAGGACCTGGCCATCAGGACACTCTGCCTTTTGAGCAGGCCTGCAGCTTGCATGTCCTACATGTGAGGCTCAACTTTAGAGCAGGGTAAGGTCTGGGGAGCCTTTCACAAGGTGGACCTGCTGCTGTTGTGTAAGTCAAATTCCTTACCAGTAAGAGCAGGGAAAATTGATCAATGCTGTCTCCATAAGACATGGGTCTGTCTTTTATCAGCCAACTCTATTTCACGTGGAGCAATGCTGAGCAGTGCTATCTCTCAGATTTGATTCCATCTCTGGTCTCCTCTTTCTCTCCAGTCTACCACTACCAGATGAAAATGCATGTCTTCAGCTACAAGAGCCTGGGAGAGGTTGACCCCACTTTCTCCGTCACCCTCCACGGCACCAATGGAGATTCTGAACCTCTCTCTTTAGAAATGTAAGTAAGGTGCCCTGTTGTGTTTACAGGCACTAGAGAGGGTGGCAGCATTATTTTTTCTCTGCTGACATTAGCATTGCATGCCAGCCTAGCAGCCTCACCTCACCACCATTCAAAAAACCCTTTCCATCCAGTACCTTAATTACAGTTTTTGGCTGAGGAAACGGTTTCATGTGCTGACTCCTCTACGTATTAGCCTTCGTAGCTCATTGCTTAAATAATTCCTTTTGCTGTTCCCCTCTACTATTTACATATAGTCTGACAGCACTCATATCTCTGGAGACACTGCTGACCTCCTTTAGCCTCTCCCTGAAGAAAGACAAGGCACAAAATCCACCTTTAAGCTATAGAAGGATGGCTGAGCTAAACATGTGGTGCGCTGTATTGAACCACCTATCTGAGCTCACTTTCTTCAGTGTAATCAGTAATTAACTGGTGACAGTTGAATGTGCAGCTCTTGATAAGCTGCAAAGGGCTCTATTTAACCTCTTGCATGGAATGAATGAACCCCTGGCATGTTTCCATAAGGAAGCAAGGCTGAGCCTCTGCCTCTCTTCCAGGCTTGATCTACTTGGCCTAAACGCCACTAACACCTTCCTGGTCTACACTGAAGAGGACATGGGTGAGCTTTTGAAAATAAAGCTCACCTGGGAGGGGACATCTCAGTCGTGGTATGACCTGTGGAAAGAGCTGAGGAGCTACTGGTACCGGCCTGCAAATTCTTCCCAGGAGCTGCATATCAGAAGGATACGTGTGAAATCTGGGGAGACACAGCAGAGGTAATCATTGTGCTGGCTCAAAACTTGAAACAAAAGGAGACGCATTCAGGATCTAGCAAAAAAAGTTGGTGTTCTGAGTGTAGTTGGCATCCTGAGCTGCTTTTCATTTTTAGTGTCACTAGGTAATGCTCCTTCATGGTGTAGGAGAGCAGGTCACTGGCCAGCACGAGGTTGCAAACTAGGCTTTATGCAAAACTAGTCACCACAGATCAGCTCTGGGAAGTTCTTTTGCTTTGTTTAGGTACTCTGACATCCCCAAGAGACCACATTAACCTACTTCTAAGGTACTTAGTTTGTACCTGAAGGGTGAAGATACTGAGCACCAAAAATACTGAAACATGGGCAGCCAGGCCTATTATTTGCCTATTATTTGCAAATCAGTGTGCTGATTTGGCAGAGCAAGCTAGACCTGAAACTGCAGCCACTAATGTGGTGACATCAACCCTTTAAGCACTGTATTGGCCCTTCTGAGATCTGGCAGGGGAGGCACAGAATCAAAGAGAATCACAAAATTAACACTGTTGGAAAAGACCTTTGAGATCATCAAGTCCAACCTATTACTGAACATTGGAACTAAATGACCTTTAAGGTCCCTTCCACCCCCAATCCATATCCCCAGATTATAGTATTTTCCATGGAATTCTAGTGGAAGATGCCCCTGGCATGTCAGGGGGTTGGAACGAGATAATCTTTAAGGTCCCATCCCACCCAAATGATTCTCTGGTTCCATGGTTCCATCTCTGCAACTGGAAAGCTACCTTTTTTAGATGCTTAAAAAGTATTAAATCTGCCAGGCATGTAGCACTGCACTCCCACATCTCATGTTAATGTCATTCTGAAGGTAACTCAGATCTGTCAAAGAACAGCAATTGACATTGAAACGTTCCTACATTTCTCAGAAGTTTAAATAAGCATCACCTGTCATCTGAAAGGTATTCTGCATCCTGGGTTCTACAGTCCATGAAACATAGGGGTAGAAGCAAAGTAGAAGCAAAGATCCTAAGATAAATACTGAAGAGGGAAGTAAAACAGCCATTGAAAAGGCTAATGGTGTATCGAGATGCTCTGTGGGATGGATGTCAAATCAAACAACTGGTCCTAAAACTGGCTGCAATCCATATTACTTTTTATTTGTTAATCATGGAGACAGCAGGGACCTTGACTTCTGGTTGTTCCTCCTCCTAGGTTTGCTTTCTGTGTGGAGGATTCCCAGCTAACCAGTATATCTCCTGGCAAAGAGCTCTGGTTTGTGAAGTGCACAGAGGAATGGAGAAAAAGGTATGTAAATCAGTCAGGAGAAATTCTGCCTGATGCATGTGGCTGTGCTGGGATGATTTTTTTCCCCCTTCTGGAACCTGTTTTGCATTCTAAAAAGTTAATAAATTCTAGGCCAAGATTTACAGCCTTAGACTTAATTTTCACATTGTTATGTGAAATTAGACTTAATTTTCACATATGCCACGTGATATTAGCCTCCCTTTTGACCTTGGATTGTCATCTTGTATCTTTACATGATGACTGACAAATGGGTGCAGCACAATCCTTGATCCCATTCGTGGTAGACACTCAAATGAGGTGCTGCCAACTCCCAAGGTCTCTGCAATAGTGGAAAGTTAAGTAGAGGCACCTATTAAGTGCTCTGTAAAACAAGGGAAAGGTGGGAGGAGTGCAGGGCATTGTCTCAAAGATTGTTTCAGCCTGGCAGAAGACCTTGAGCTGCTGAGAAATCTCCTGATTAGAGCTGGGGCTCAGTTGCATGAGCAAGACAGAGCAGCGGACTTGCCGTGGTGTTACAGCAGTGACTCCTATGGCTTCACCTCCAGCCTTGCTGGTCTCCTCTGGTTCAGGAGAGTGCAAACTGTGACATTGCCAGAGCATCTCAGCCCTGGGGGTACTTCCCAGACACCTGGATCATTCCTCATAGCATGACTTCCAGAAAGTCTGGTCCCAGCAGTGACAACTTGATTGCCTCAGATGCCTCTGGTCATGTTTTGAATGAATTCCAGCTCATCTGTCTAAATGAGAGTTTCCTTTGGATGAAGCCCAGCCTTTTGCCCTCTCTTAATATTTCAGTTTGTAAACTTAGAGTTTTGTCACTTCTAATCCAGAGGACAAAGGGCTTGTTAGGGCTAGCAAAGCCCTGTGGAAGTGGAGCTTTGCACAACCTCAGTGGCAGAGCTCGGCTCCGAAATGGGAGCTGGTCCCATTCCAGGACCAGTTTTTGGCAGAAACCACCAAGCTGTGCTACAGACGGTAGCAAACAATTCTGTGAATGAAACCCCTGTGCAAAAACTTGTTGCTTTGCCACAAGTCTCGAAAGATCAAGTAAACATTCCTGCAGGTACCATAAAACACTGTTTTGATATGCTACTCAGTAACCCCCATAAAACAGAATTGCTGGCAGATGTGCCCTTCCTGCTTGCTCATGGAGAGCAGCTTGTGCACAAGGCAGAGGAGCTGAGCTCCAACACACCGTTTTCCTAGGAAATGATCCTTCCTCTCAGAAATCATGAGCGATGACTTGCTGTTCAGCTCCCCATTTCTGCCAAGCCAGTGGAATTTTACAGTTCCCTACTTGTAGATTGAGCCTGCAAACATCTGTCCACTCCAAATGGAGCTGCATAGGCAGAGTCTACCTCAAGCCCTGTAATTTCTGCTTGCAGCCTGCATAATGTCTGCTTCAGGCTCTCAGTGAGTAGCTACTGGGCTAAGTGTGGCTTTGACAGAATAAAATACCAACCTGTGCTGTCCAAACCTGTTCTTAGCATCCCAGAGGCTCTTAGGAATTCTTTATTACTCCTCTTAATTTCTGTGTGTGACTAGATTTCTTTTCCCTCTCTGCTTTTCCCAGATCTGTCTCAAATCAGCTCTGAAGACTTGTCTAAGGACTCACAACCAAGCAACCTGGATGCATGAGGACCACGCAGGTGGCAAGGTGCTCTGGGAAAAAATCTGGCTTGGTAGCACTTAAAGCAACTAGCTTTTCAGGACAAAACAGCTTGGATTGGATGCAAGAAACTGAGGAGTGACTGATGGACCTTGGTCCTAGACCTAGAATAACTAAAACTCCATCCTCCCTTTCCCAAGGATCCTGGTTTGTGCATTTAACCTCACCTTGACCTGTTATACGCTGCATTTTTCCCTGCCCTGCTCCCATTAACCAGGACTATGGATGAGTTCTTCACATGTCCAGACCTCAGCAATGATCTTCTGGTCTGCTTGCCAGTGGAGTTGAGAAGATAAATAACCTTGCCACATGCCAATCAAACTGTGGGTGACAGAGCTGCCAAGAACAAATGAGCACCTGGTGCAGTAGTTACTGTGGGTCCAGCAGCACTGTGGGCTATGGGAAGGTGTGACCAGCACAGGTCAAGCGTGTGGGGTTGTTTAGGGAAAGGGTGGGAATAAGCACAATGCCACTTAACTTCAAGTTGTCTTTTGCTTACCTTAAAGAATAGTCTGTTCTGTGTCTGGCTGATACCGAAATCTCTCTATTTCCTGGTAGGAAAGTAGTGCTCTGTCCTCCCTGTCCCTGGGGCAGAATACGGTGCAGGCGTGGTGGTGGTGGTGGCAGCTGCTCCCTGGTCAGTGTCCTCAGCGAGGCTGCCCAGTCACACATGGGGATCCCTTTTTAAGGGGCAAAGAGCAGCTGCCCTTCTGGGGACTGTAGGGATGGAGGAGATAACGCACTGTGTCGCTTCAGGAGAGCTTTGCACCAGCCCTTTTAGCTGCCGAGAGTGTGTCCCCCTCTGCTCAGATGCTGTTGTAGTCCCAATGCATAATTAAGACCTTGTTTTTTTAGTGAAGTGTTTAGAAGAGCCAAACAGCCCACGTCCTACCCTGACTGCCACAACATCCCTGTTGGAGTGCCTGCTCCCAGGTGATCTTGGCTTTGCTTTGAGTTTGGCAGACTCTACAGCTGTCTCTACAGTTGTGCAGCAGGGTGGACCTTGTCAGAGGTGAACTAGGTTTTGTTTTGGTTGGTTGGTTTGTTTGGTTTTGGTTGGGGTTTTTTTTTGGTGGGTGGGTTTTTTTTTTGTTTGTTGGGGTTTTTTTAAATCTTTTTTGCTTTTCATAAGGAGAATTGGTGTAACAACTCTTGAGCTTTTGGCATGCAGAAAGCCAATCTCAAAAATGGTGTTGCCAGGTGGTGCACTGAGTTCTGAAGACTTAGAAAGTCCTTCTGAGGCCTGCAAATCTCTTGAGTTTTTGTGGAGCTTCAATCCAACCAAAGCAAGCATGTTTGGGGATATTTTTTTTCCATGGTTTTATGCAAAGACTTCAGTAACTGAAGCCTTTGGTAAGTATCTGTGACTTGTCTCCGTGCCATACTTAGAGCAGTTTCAAAGCCCTATTTGTATATTGTGGTTTTTGTATGACTTAAAACGTAATTTATTTCTTATATTGTACATATGTAAAGTTTTAAACATTTTGGTTTTAAGTAACAGTTTTTATAAGCCTTAAGACAAAAAATAAAGGGCTTTGTGAAAATCAGTGAAGTCTTGTTATTGATCATAGTCACTGTCTGTCTACACCTGCTTTGTAGGGAAGCCCATCATACAACATTCAAAGACGGAGGCCTTGGACATGCTCCAAGGGATGGAGCCACTCTAGGAGGGACTGGGAGAGCTGAGGGGTTTCACCTGGAGGAGAGAAGGGTCCAGGGAGACCTTGGAGCCCCTTCCAGAGCCTAAAGGGGCTCCAGGAGAGCTGGAGAGGGACTGGGGACAAGGGATGGAGGGACAGGACCCAGGGAATGGCTTCCCACTGCCAGAGGGCAGGGAGAGATGGGAGATTGGGAAGGAATTCCTGGCTGTGAGGGTGGGGAGGCCCTGGAATTGATTTCCCAGAGCCAGATTAGAGCAGCCTGGGACAGTGGAAGGTGTCCCTGCCCATGGCAAGGGGTTGGAACCCAAACATTTGTATGATTACAGGTCTGCTTCTAGTTTTAGCCTGGCAATTAGGGCATTATTTCAACAAGGGATCGTATTTTTCTTGGCAGAGTAAATATTAGAAAATCAAAACCCCTCTCTGGGGTGCAGTAGAGGGGTGTTTCGGCCACCCCTTCCCCACACTGGCTATAGCCCACATTCAGCAGGGAACTCGACCAAAACCATTAACCTTTCCTTCTCAACGTGCTTTCTCTAGGACATTACTGCTGCTTTTTTCAGACACTACTACTTTTGTCTGGAGTAAAACAAGTTTTTGTGTTACTTGCTCCCTATGGCTATTGCAGTAAACACAGTGGACTCTGGAAAGGCCATTGGTCCTGCCAGGCTTGTCAGGGCATGTTCAAATAATCTCTCTCTTCTCCTTTGATTTCCTGCATTAATGCTTCTTCCCTCCATTAAATGTCATTCATATTTTGCCTGTGACGCTTCACCTTTGCCTGACTTCACTGGCCAGCCCACTGGTAAATGCTTTTAAGAAAACTTACCCGAATCTGATCAATAACTGAGTTTTCCCAGCTTTTTCCAGCAACCCCCAAATGTAGAGGGAAACCTGTTATGGTGCTCTGCCTGTGCCTGACACAAACTGGTGGCTCAAATCCAGCAGCAGCAGAAGGACTTTGCAAAGGAAGTAAATACTTCTGAGCTGCAGAGGATTTACATGAAATGACTTAGTTAACCTTTTCCTGTGGAAATGCAGCAATGACTTGTGCATTGGGCAGAGATGTTTGAGGCTTGTAGGGTTATTCTGCAGCCTGAACCTGGAGATTTTTCCTGATGTGTTCCTGTAAGGCTTCCTTCCACCCTGTGTAAAGTGTGTGGGAATGAAAGCCAGAAATCATTCCAGGTACCTGGAACTCATTTTTATTTTTGGTTACTACCCCTTGGATACAGCTGCAGCACAAAGGTTGGTGCATCTTTCAGGGTGAGCTTCCTCCAAGGACAAGGAGTTGTCCTCTAAAGTAAAAGCATGAAGAATACTATAAGATCACAAGAGAGGGGAAACAAGCTGCAACTCCTTTGCATCCATGGGCATCCTCTTCAGGCTTCTGGCTCCTAAGACAGCAAGTGTTGTCTCCCAAACTCATTACTCCTGCTGTCCCATGTATTGAGGAATCATACCCCCTTGCACATCAGGATGCAACCCTGCACAGATTGTTCAGTCAGGAGCTGGGCTGTGCATTGGACAACTGAGAAAGCAAACAGAGGAGGGCATTTTTTTTAATGCCTCCAAATAATGTAGGGTATGTTTTGAAGTCCCTAAAGAGTTTAGAACTGGCAGAGCAGGCACATCCTGAGTCTGTGTGAGGCAGGGCTGAGTCTGGACCTGCTGTGGGACTGACCACTGTGGTCTCAGCTGCCTGGCATCCCTCCCCCTCCCCCAAGTTTCTTTGGGGTCGCTTTTTTTCAGCCACTCCATTCAGCCCCATGAATTGAGTCCCAACAAAGGTCAGGCTGTTCTCTGAAGAACAATACATCTGGCACAGGGAATGGTTTGTAACCCCCTCCCCTCCATCCAGGGCTGCCCCAGCCCCACAAGCAGCAGCAAGTTGGCGTTGCTTCACCAATATCACAGAACCCCAGACTGGTTTGGGTTGGAAGGGACCTTAAAACTCATCTCATCCCACCCCCTCCCATGGGCAGGGACACGTTCCACTACCCCAGGCTGCTCCAACCTGGCCTCGGACACTCCCAGGGATGGGGCAGCCACAGCTTCTCTGAGAGACCTCTGCCAGCCCCTCCCCACCCTCACAGCCAGGAATTCCTTCCCAATCTCCCATCTCTCCCTGCCCTCTGGCAGTGGGAAGCCATTCCCTGGGTCCTGTCCCTCCATCCCTTGTCCCCAGTCCCTCTCCAGCTCTCCTGGAGCCCCTTTAGGCTCTGGAAGGGGCTCCAAGGTCTCTCTGGATTCTTCTCTTCTCCAGGTGAACACCCCCAGCCCTCTCAGCCTGTCAAGTACATCCCAGCATCTCTCTTCGAAGGATGAGTTGAACACCAAGTCCACTTGGAGTTTGCTGCTCCCTCATTTCCCTCTGTTAAGAGCACTCTTTGGCAGTGCTGTAAGATGAATCAGCAGGGCCCTTCAGTGAAGGAAATGCCAGCTGTCTCACTTAGCTTTGGAACTACAAAAATCTGGATGGAATAAATTTGTTTGGGAAGAAAGAGGCCAGACCATCCTTTCAGGGACAAGGACAGCCAATTCTTTGCTGTTTTCCTGTACTGAAACAACCACCCAGCCCCACTCCACCAGGTAAAGGTTTTCAGTGGTCCCCAAGGGCAGCCTCACCACGAGATGACTCTGACAGTCCAAGAAACTCAAGATCTTGCTCCTCAGCCTGTGATAAGGAGCTGTAATTTCACGCCTGTTCCGATGCTGACATTCCAACCTGAATTATACAGCTCATTGCCTTCCCAGTCATCCCAGCCAGCCCAGGAGCAAACACAACGGATCTGGCAACTTCTGCAAATCCGTGTAAAAGCATCTGAGACCTCGCTCTGCGCAGAGGGATGGGTAAAGCAGCTTTACCCAGAAGTGACCCATGTTTAAAGCTAAAAAATCAGATCTGTTTTTATTGCTCAATTATTGGCTTTTCCTATCTTTGTCCTTTCTGTTCCAGGTTGTTCCGCAGCTGTTTCACTAAGCTTTAGGATATTATGGCAATCCATTTAAAGAAGACACAAAGTGCACGGATTCAGAACACTTTTCTTCCTGCACTGACTTGTAATAACATTGAAAAATGAGGAAAATTGCTCAGAAAACAGGGTTTCCCTGGCCATGCTGTTTTGTCTCTCCTAATTCCTGCTAATAGGCAAACTGGCTCAAAGTAAGAAAGGACACAAGACTTGGACCAAAGCTTAGGGCAAATATGGTTGACTTTTATTTCCCCTCCTTTCCATATCCTGTGTTTTGGCTGAAAACAGATGTATCCTAAAGTCATGAAGAGAAAGGCCACACCAGCTTAGCTGGAGCAAAGCAATTATGTTGAAATAATCACACTCCTCTGCCATAAATTCTGCAGACGTTAATGAGAAGATCCTTGCTCTGCAGATCTCTGTGAAACAGCCAAATCTGTTGGTTCTTTGAATAAACCTTTAAAGAAACACACATGGAAAAGCTGGATTGCATTTTATTCATACATTGCAATGAAGGGAACATATACTGATCCCAGAATCAGTTAGATAATGAAGCTTAAAATTTCTCTCTAAATCTCAGATTTGTGGATCTAGGCAGTTTGCAGAGGACCAAGGTTATTCAAGAACCTTGCTTGTCTCAGTACAAATTGATTGTTAGTGTTATCTTTCTTGCTGAGGAGCATTAATCCACAGAAAAATCAGCACATAGCAGGACAAGTTTAACAGATTTGTCTTTAAGAGAACTCCACAAATCAGTGAGAGAGAGAGACAAGCCCTAGATACCTTCACATTGGTTAGCAGCTCAGCACACACACCAGAAGAGTTGATGATTTTCTCCCATGAGCAGTTCTCATACCAAAAAAACATTAGTTAAAGAGTTTATTTTGCTTACTGAATCTTTCTTCTAATGATTTCAGTCTGGTCCAATATAGTCTAATCCACATACGTATAATATGTCAGAAGGTGAAAGGTAAGAAGAAGGTAAAGAAGTAAAAGGAAGAAGATAAAACTAAAAATGAAAAGAGAGAGANCATCCATCCCTGGAAGTGTCCAAGGCCAGGTTGGACGGGGCTTGGAGCAGGCTGGGATAGTAGAAAGTGTCCCTGCCTCTGTTAGGGCAGTGGGTTAGATGATTTGGAAATCCATTCCCCCATCATTCCGTGATTCTCTAACACTCCTGAAGGCTGTTACAGTGGAACATCCATCCCCAGGCGAGCAGCAGCCCATTTACACACTGCCCTTATTTCCCTCAAGGATTTCTGTAGCCAAAGGCAAAGCCGTGAAAGCAGGGACAGGGTGGCTGTTCTGTGAGTCATGTCCCTGATTCCTCCTGTGTCCTGGTCCCGAGAGACCCGGGCAGTCGCTGTCCCCCATCCGGGGGTTCACTGCTCAGAGGGACTGGAGCTGAGAGCCTGCACGAGTGCTCCAGCTGGCTCTCCTTTGGAATTCGCTGGGGTGTTCCCTTGGACTTCTGCAGAGGTGTGGTGCGCTTTAACCCATGGAGAGTTGCTGGCCCGGGGAGGTGTTGAAACGCCCAGGTGAGGACCAGGCTCTGCACTGGACAAGGCTGGTTATGAAAGGCATGCATTTAGAAAAATTAGAACTCTGCACACATTTCTGTCCAGTTTCTTCTTCCCAGCATCCTCAGTTGTTGGCCTAAATTCCTGTCTGAAGTCCAAGCTACACGCTGCCTCCAGCTCAGCTCCAGTAAAAACATCAAAGCCCTGACCTGGACTGATTCTGTGTTCTGGCCAATGGCTTCTTAACAGGACATGATGAACTTTATATCCAGTTCATCTTTACAGAGATGAACCAAAAGAAGCCCTGGTTTTTCATCCTCAATTAGGTTTTGCTAGTCTTTAACAGTGCTCTTTAAAGTTGTTTCCCCTTCCCAACTGGAAGACTATGAGAAGTAAATGGAGAAAACCTGCCAGCTACGTGGGAGAAGCAATGGACCTGATTGTGTAAATGAAATGCTGACAAATGAGCAAGGAAAAAAAAATGGGAGAAAAAAAACCCAACAGAAAAAACTATCACGGTTTTGTTTTCTTCTAGTTCTCTTACAAGTTACTAAATAGTGGGGAGAAATAAGGACAAAATCCAATATGCTTATGGTATTTAGTCAGATACTATCTCCTTAAGATAATAATCCCTAATACTGTAAATAACTGGGAAAATAAAAAGCAGCCAGAAAAAAAATTTCCACTCTTCCACTTATATTAAAATTTTATGTTAAAAAAACCCCAAACATTTTAATAAAACTGTGTTAATTCATATCACATCCTCTGCAGGCCAGTGGAGCCAAAGTCAAGCTCTGCTCTTCATCACAACTGTCCAGAAAAGGTTTAGGAGAGAGATTCTTTGGATTATTCTGCATGAGCACGTATCTGTGAAAGTCAACCTGCACTTGTGTTTTTCCATTCATACCCTTGGGCAGGCTCCCATCCATTGGCCACTCCCCCTCTCCATAGATTCAGATCCATATTCCTCATTTCTTTTTCTTCTGAATTGGCCCCTTCCACTTCTGCCCACAGTTAGAGGTCAGTGAGCTCACACTTGTCCACCAAAGGCTCAATGTCTGTACTGAAATATCAGCTTTTCTGCTCAGGTGAGGCCCCACCTGCAGAGCTGCTCCAGCTCTGGGAACAGCAGCAGATGGACCTGGAGCTGTTGGAGAGAGTCCAGAGGAGGCCACGGAGATGCTCCGAGGGCTGGAGCCCCTCTGCTCTGGAGCCAGGCTGGGAGAGCCGGGGGGGTTCACCTGGAGGAGAGAAGGATCCAGGGAGACCTTGGAGCCCCTTCCAGAGCCTAAAGGGGCTCCAGGAGAGCTGGAGAGGGACTGGGGACAAGGGATGGAGGGACAGGACCCAGGGAATGGCTTCCCACTGCCAGAGAGCAGGGAGAGATGGGAGATTGGGAAGGAATTCCTGGCTGTGAGGGTGGGGAGGTCCTGGCACAGGCTTTCCAGAGAAGCTGTGGCTGCCTCTAGATCCCTGGAAGTGTCCAAGGCCAGGTTGGATGGGGCGTGGAGCAGGCTGGGATAGTGGAAGTTGTCCCTGCCCATGGAAGGGGTGTGGAATGAGATGGATATGAAAGTTCCTTCCAACTCAAGCCACTCTGGGATTCTATGGAAACCCCCAGTGTCTGTCAATGCAACCCCACCAGCTGTGCTGCAACTGGGGACAGCTCCCCCTCTGACCCACAAGTCCAAGCCCATCTTTTTCTCAGTCTTTTGTCTCACCTTATGTCTCTCATTCTTCAACCACTATTAACTCCTCTCCACCATGAAGTTAGACTGCATCCATCTGGCTCCACCTCACCATTCCCAGCCCACCCACTGCTCTGCCATCACCCAAAAGGTTCTTCCACGACATCTCCCAGCAGCACTAGGCTCAGCCAAGGACAACCAAGGACAACCCACATTCCAACTCCTTCCAAAGCTCAGCCAGAACCCTGAGGTCCCCCTTGTCTTCTTCCCATGTGCACAACCTCCACAGATATGACTCCTGACAAGCTCTGAGAATTCTCCTTCTCGTTAGCTGGGGAAAGGACAGGTATAAAAGAGCATCCAGGACAAGTTTTCAGGTACCCGAGGATGAGTTGCTCTTGCTTTAGAGGAGAAGCCCCTCTCACAACTCCAGTAACAACCAGGTAAGGTGAGCCAAGACATCACCTTGGCAAGCTGACAGTCTTCCCATGTCCCTGCACCTCCAGGGCCACACTTCAAAGCAGCTGAGATCAGGGAAATCAATTTGTATGGTTTGTTGGCAAACAGTGATAGAGGAGAACTTGTTCCAGCCAGGCCATCTGCTCCCTGACTACCCCTTTGGTTGCTGACGGGGATGGAAGAAAAGCAGCTCTTGTGCAGAGGCACTTAGACCTCAGTGTCCATCCACGTCCTCTCCCAGGACCTCTCAGGAGAGGCAAAGCTGGCAGCCTCTCCTCACCTGCATCCACAGAGAGGGGGAAGGCAGATGTGGGAGGAGTGAACACCTGGATTGCTGGGCCCTGTCCCTCTTGCCTGCTGGCCACGTTGGTCACCTGGTGAATCCAGTGCAATAAGAACCTTCCAGGCAGAGTGGAATTTCCCCCCAGCAGCGGCAGCAGGGGGTGGACACGTTGGAAGACACCAGCGGTGCAGGTTATCTGCCAAGTGTCAGCCCCCCCTTCACTGGAAGATTCTATACAAGCCAAAAAACCTCAAAGGCATTTAGATATCCATGATATCTTCATGGGTTCTGGGTAGAGAGTCCAGAAGAAACAGCTACACTACTTACAGCAAGAACAGCCCTTCCTGGGAAGCGTTAAGCTGGGGTTACAGTGGTGGTTCTTGTGCTCTGCTGTTGTATCACGAGTTTGGAAAGAACACACAGGAAGAGACCTCTCCTGCCATGTGCTTCTGAACCACCAGCAGCTGGTGACCACGTCACCCTTGCATAAATCTGTGGTCAGTTTGGGAACTGAAGCTGAAGGATGGTGTCCTTCCCCAGCCAGGCTCATCACCATCTGTGGGGATCCACAGTGGTTGTACAGCAGTAGAGCTGTGCCCTTTGATCACTCTAGCTATCTGATTTTTTTTTTTTTTTTAATCTAGATAAAGTCACCTGCAGCACCTGCTTCACACCAGCTCCAGACCTGGCCAGAGAACTGGAGCAGCTGTTCACTGCCAGGGACGAGCTGGGGCTGATTTACACTGGGAGACGGGCACACCAGCTCGTTTGTTTGTAAACCAAGGATGATTTATTCCCCTTAGTAATTCAGTGTCCTTCGGAAGGCACACAATGTCAGCCCCATTCAGCAGCCCTTTTATTTATTATTATATTCCTGCATAATCTGTGCTTCAGACAAAGAGGCACATTGTTCTACTCAGTGACTGATAAACAAAAACTGTTTTTCATAAATTCCTGTTGTGTTGTTTTCTCCTAGTTTTGCTGTATCAGCTTTTAACTTCCATTAAGAGAAAAAAAAACCCAGCTTTTTATTAGCTTTTTATTTAAGAAAGAATCAAAATTTTTTTGCAATCCCACTGAGTTATCTCCCTACTCAGTTTCAGCAGCATTTTGTTGCTTCAAAGGCCAGGCACCTGTTTGTGTCAGCCTTTCCAGCCTGCCTTGCCTAGAGCATACCATCCCATAGTTTTATTGGGACTGAGCTCAAGAAATAAAGTGAAGGACTGAGCCCAGGCTTGGGTATTTACTGATATAATTTTTTAAAAGTAAATTTTATAATCCTAGAATGGTTTGGGTTAGAAGAGACCTTAATGACCTTTTCATTCCACCCCCTACCTTGGTCAGGTCTTTCCACTAATCCAAGTGGAAATTGGATTGGAATTGGTCTTGGACACTTCCAGGGATGGGGCAGCCACAGCTTCTCTGGGAAACCTGTGCCAGGACCTCACCACTCTCACAGGGAAGAATTCCTTCCAAATATCCCATCTAACGCTGCCCTCTGCCAATGGGAAGGCATTCCCCCTTGTTCTGCCACTCACAGACCTTATCCCAAGTCCCTCTCCAGCTCTTCTGGAGCCCCACCTCCATGTGCAAATATTAAGATGGAGCAGTTTGAGCCCAGGAAGTTGCAGATGTTAGATGCTATTAACTTGAATTTTGCTGTGAACGGATCCACTGCCCCATGGCAGAAGGTTCCAGGGAAGGCCACAAAAAACCCCTCCCAGGGCTTATTCAACAGCACCCATTGGAGTTCAGAGCTGACCTATTTCAAAATGCACACTAAGCATCTCCTTCCTGGCTACTGGAATGCTGTTGACACTCCAGAGTCTCTGGAGATGATGCTGAAGCAATCACACTTGTACTATTTTGACTGTCTGCCTGACCACAAAAAGAGTCTCTGTTCAGAGCACAGAGGAACAAAGTAGATCCAAGGCTAAGCATCAGCACTGACACTGAAGGACAACCTAAAGGTCACAGACTGGCACAGACAGACTAAATATGCCCTAAAACCCTTGGCAAGCTCCCAGCAGCAGACCATGAGGTTGCTGGTCTCTGTTCCTGCAGGGTGCTTGAATCCTACACAGGTCTTGAGGCCAGAAACCCCTCAGTAGCATCGCCCTGACTCGTGGTTCTCACTGCACCCACTGTCCACACATACAGGTGGAACTGCTTCAGGTCTGGACACGAGCTGCCTGCTGAGGTGTGAGAGGGGGAAAAGGATGTTACCAGCAGCCCAGCGTGGTCGAAGGTGATTTTCAAGGGTGAAATCTGTTTAAAGGCAAACATTTATGCTGGCCACATCTTGGTCTTGTGGTTTTTCTGTCGACTGAAAGGCTGATGGGTCTAAGACAGCTCTGTTGCAGATCCACAGCAAACTTTGGACCATTGCAGAGTGTGTGAAAGCTGCCAAGGGACATCTTACAACATGCCAAGTGTGACCTCCCATACCCATGAGGCAGTCTTGCACACAGCTGTGTGCAAGCACAGGTTAGAAGGAGCAGAAAGACAGACAGACACAGTCCCTCAGTCCCATGTGTGGCATTGAGGACCAGCATTGACCAAGGGTGAAAAAGGGGGCATGCTTGTTTTGGCAATTACAGCGTTTTTCAACAGTAGGGGAACATTATCAGAGCTCCCACCTCGTTGGAATCAGTAGAATAAATAGTCCCTGACGTTGGGTGACCAAGGGGTACCTTTGAATTCCGAACTTCTGGGCACTGTCCTGAGAGGATCCCATGGCAAAGCTGCTGATATCCCTTATTAGTCCTGTGGAGCTGCAGGGCAGCCTCCCACCAGTCACTGGAGTTAAAACAAATTTCTCCACTCATCCATAACCAGATATCCTGGATACACAGCCCAGGAACATGCTCCCCAGGCAGCTCCATCTTGGTGGTGTTCAGGCTGGGAAGCATCAAGCTGGAGGGGCCATTTCAAGCCAAAAGTAAGTCTTAGATTGAGTAGGAACAGCTCAATTTCTACAGGACATCGACATTCCTGAACTATTCTCCGAGTATGGGTAGCATTCAAAAGTAAGTGAGAAAAAGTCAGGAAAATCCATTTCACCCTTTTTCCTGCTTTACCACTTCATGATTGCACAGAAAGTCCACAGAAGGCAAAGCAAACGCACACACACACACAAAGTCTAAAATACGTTTGTGCAGTAAACACACGGATAAAGCATTTTTCTCTTCCCATGGCAACACAACTAGTCTTACCCATATTGACTTTCATGTCCCAGTTCAGGGTAGTAAATAAACCATTTAGGCACTCCTAAGATGTTCTGGTGCCCAAGGAAGAAGGTGGGCTCAAACTGGGCTCTTCTGCACTTCGTGCAGGGGATGCACCCAGCAATGCCCAGGATGTGGGTCCCCTGCCTGTCCCTTGGTGACCTCCTCTTTGTAGTAATTTTGTGCTGTTATCATGTCTCTTATTCTTCAGAACACTCAGAAACCAAGTCCAAGATGATAGTGGTGTCTGTAAAAAGCCCTTTCCCACAGCAGACGAGACCATGACATACCTAAACCTGCCCTCCAGACCAGTTCTCCAGCATGCTTGCGAGTTCTCCTCCCAGAAACGGATCTTTTATGGACTTTGCCATTGATGCTTCCACTTGTCAAGAGATAAGAAACACAGGTTTTGCACAGGGGTTTCTACATATTTGGGAATTTCAGTCTGGGATCAACACAGATTTCTAGATCTGTAGATTAATCCTCTCTTCAAGACCATGCTCACCTGATGCACAGGTGTCAGCACTCCCTTGTCCCAAGTAGGAAGATGCTGGAGCAGATCTCACAGCCCTGTTTTTGATGTGAAAATGAGCAAGTTCATGTTATTAAATTGGAGTTCTGATCTTCCAAGAGAGAGGAGCGGGGTCCTGTCCCAGGGATCTCTGCAGGGACCAAGTGAAAAAACCCAAGGGAGATCCTCAACCAAGCAACAGCTACTGCAAGAAGCACATATTGTCACTTCTTGTCCCTTAGACCTCGCTGATAACTATGTAAACCAGGTGGAAGAATAAGAAAAGAGACAGAAGCACAGCAGTGCAGAGTAGAAAGGGAAGGTACATCCGTGGTCTTTGTCTAAATCAACAGACATCTTGCAGAGTGTGGTCTGTGGAGCTGAAGTATCTATCCACTTATCAGTGTACCTGGTAATAAAAAACAGTTATCCTGAAAATCCCTCTGCAATTTTCATATTACAATTTTTATCTCTTTAAAAAAAATCCCAACAAACCCCACAAAAACTAGCCATGATGAAAGAACACCCACCATGGCAAACTCTTCAGCTCTTGTGATAGTAACATTTTAGATCCTAATTAAATGCCTTAAACTCAGCCACTCCTGGTGCTCCAGACCCTTCCCTAGATCCTTGATCAAATCTGCTTCAACATCCCAAGAAAACACCACTTTTCCCTTTACTGGTTCACCTCCTTCATTTTGGGGTTTATATGGCACTTGCAGGTATGAAGCTCTTCACTAACCCAGTGACCCTGCCCTGCCTTGGAAGGAGACTCAGAGTGGGAGCAAAACTTCTTTTTCGTTTTTAAAACAGGGAAAGAGCAAACAAGGAATTAAATAGTAAAATCCCCAGTGCCATGTGGTAAAAAAAAAAAATCTTGAAGAAATTATGCCAGATATTGTAGCATCTGAACTCTATTTGCTACCAAGGATAACAAGATAACATATTTTCCTTTGTGTCTCAATCGAGTTTTGGTTTGTTTCAAACCAGATTATCAGAGTCTGGCTCTGCAACATGATATTCTTCCTGACCAAGCTGAAGGATAATCCTTTTTTTTTTTCTCTCATCTGGAAACACCTGACAACAACATATTCCAACAGCATATGGAGTGCCTTTAATCTTGGGTGAAGTGTTTATGGACCATGGGCTTCGTTCCACTTTCAGCTGCATCTGTGCAAGCCCGTGCTGGCTGGGAGGGAGGTGAATTAAAGGAGGGCAGAAATCACTGCAGTGTGTGTAACAGCAAACCAAGAATTAACTCCATATGAAGCCCATTTGGCTCTGGCAGGGCTTATTTGTTTCCCTCTGTTTTTCTTTATTCCTGCTGCTTGGCATGAAGGGAAGATAAAGAGATGGCTGTAGATCACTTTGCATAGAAGAGCAGGGTTTATTCCAGAGGACTTAATTGATATGGGAAAGAAAGTGGATCTTGGAGGCCTCAGAATAGACCAAAATACTCTTTTTTTTATGTGCTGTACAAGTACCCACAAAATAAGCAGCCAGTTCCCCAGGGATCATGTGGCATAAAATAACACTAAGAAATGTGGAAAGGGAAATAAAGGTATAGAAGAAGCAAGGTGGAATCAACTAGGTCACAAAACCCATCAATGGCTCCCAGTTCTCCGTAGTACCCACTAAACAGCTACGCAGAGAGGCACCAGTTAAATTATCTCCCCAGGGAAGCACAGCTTCCCTCCTGTGCCCTCCAGGAAGTCTCAAGAGATTGAGGTCTGTCCATGAATTAAAATCCCATTAACACTAATACAAACTTACAATATTCCTGAACCATCAGAGTTACTAGAAATTATTAGGAAAATCTCTCTCTAGCTCTAAGATCTGGGTCAACGAAGGCTCAGTGATGAGGTCCTCCCAAGTCTTCTTTTCTTGAGACTAAACGAAACACAGCTCCCTCAGCCATTCCTACAGAAGTTAGGCATGCTTAGGGGTTCTTAACCTTAGAAAAATCTTTAAAATGACAAAAAAAAAAAAGGAAAAAAACTCCCAACACTGGCACCTTCTCTAACACAACTTCTTTCTCTGCTTACATGAATCAAGGAATTTCCCCTCCAAGATATCCCCTGTGGGATTCAGTAGAGCTTCAAACACCTTTTTTCTCTTAATCTCTTAATCTTTTCTGATAAAGGTAGAGGGATTGAATGAAATTATAGAATGGTTTAGATGGAAATTGATCCTTAAAGATCATCTAGTCCAACACTCCTGCCATGGCAAAGACACCTTTCACTACGCCAGGTGGCTCCAAGCCGTGTCCAGCCTGACCTTGGGCACTTCCATGGATGGGGCAGCCGCAGCTTCCCTGAGAAACCTGTGCCTGGGCCTCCCCACCCTCACAGCCAGGAATTCCTTCCCAAAATCCCATCTCTCCCTGCCCTCTGGCAGTGGGAAGCCATTCCCCCTTGTTCTGTTGTAACGGTGGTGCACACAGTGGATAACAATTACATTTAGCAGATGTGAATATCCCCGTTAAGCACCTGAAATGGTACAGGAACTACATTTTGCAGTATGAAGTCATTCTTTTGCCCTGTTTTGCAGGTTTATGACACAGGCTCCCAGATCCGGATCCAACCTTTACAACACTCACTCTGGGGTGGGTTGAGGCAACATTTTTCAGATACTGAGACTATACAGTGAGGCTCAGATTTAGAAGAAGCTCACCAGGCATTCAGGCAATCAGACAAACCTAAGTATTTCATTTTAGGGCTGCAGCAGTTGCAGAATTGGTTGCTCCACCATGTGAGAAGGGTATTGCTTTTGCCACAGTTTGAGTTACTGCAGGGTCATGGGTCTTGGGGTCTTGTCCCAGGCAGTGCAGTGCTGTCCTGAAAGAAGCAGCTAGAGGTGGGAAACCTCTGTCTCCGTGCCAGGAAGAACAGGTGGCTATTAAATGAGTACATTCCCCCAGAACTTTTTTTCTTCCTAAATAAACTCAGGAGGCTAGTCGTTGTGAATCAGAGAGATGTGCTCAATCCTGGAGCCTGTGCTGCTGCTGGCCAGGATCCAGGACTGAGTGTATCAGGTTTCTGCCTGCGTATTTGCACACGATTTCAGATTTGGAAAGGGAAGCCCTTCCTCCTGTGACACAGCCCCGGCCTATGCTGGATTTTCAGCTGCCCAAGAACTGCAAGTTGGAATGAATTTTTAGAAGTGTAGGCCCTGTTTAGGCTGTTAAGGAAAGGCAACTTTAATTCTGATCCTTTCAGCCAGTTCTTATGCTCCCCCTTGAGACATTTTCATTCCATTCATGACTCAAGGCCTTACTTCTTTGCTGCTGAATTTGGCATCAGTGGTCACCTTTCCATGTGTTTGGGCATCTGATGAATCACGGCTCTTTTTCACTGGTATCGCTCACTTACTTCAGTTGTTTGTCACCAACAGTTTCATGTTTCCAGGTGTTCAGTGTTCATCCTGTTGAACTCACCTTCTCCGCTCTTTGACTGCGCTTGACTTGTTTCCATCATGTGGGAGATGGGTGTGAAGATGGACCTGACTCAGCATAAACACACTTAGGAAGCCAATAAACATTTATTTTTAGACCCCCTTCATCCCTCCTTCGTTACGTTCACTGTTATTATTGAGGTTTTCCATGTGTGTGGACCACATCCAGTTTCCAGTCTTGTCCTTGATCAACCTCTTGTTACTGGTAACCTCTGGCATGTGTCTCCCTGGGATTGATTGAGCTGTTTTATCAAATTCTCTCTGCTCAGCCCCCACTGCTGGTATTCCCCATTCCTGAAAGTGTCCAAGGCTAGGCTGGACAGGGCTTGGAGTGACCTTGGATAGTGGATGGTGTCCCTGCCTGTGGGAATTCCGTTCCGCCATTCCAGGGGGTGGAATGAGATGAGCTTTAACGACCCTTCTCGAAGCAAACCACTCTGGGATCATGACAACCCAGAGAGGCAGAACTTCTCAGAAAAGTCCTCAGCTTTTCAGAGTACTAGATACAGAAGGTTTGAAGAGGTTCCGGGGGGTGGAACTTCCTGAGGGACTCTCATTTCTGTTCAAAAAACCAACTTTCTCTGTGGTGTCTGAAGGCGAGAGGCAGCTCGCAGGTCCTCAGAGCTGCTGGTGGATATGGAGCCAAGTCCAAGTGGTAAATACAGTGCCAAGTCCCTGTGGTAAATAAAACTCAACTGCCCCTCTGCTAAGCCATGCATCGAGTAAGCCTCCTGGGAATGGGACCAGTGACTCACTCCGAATGCAAATCGCTGCTCATGGGGTCTCACGTGGGCAGACCACCACTCTCCCAGCCCTGAAAGCCAAACAAGGCTTAAATGTGTAATAAAGTACCCAATTAGACGTTGAGCTCCAGCTGCACCGAGCCCGTGTGTGAGTGTGGATGTGGCTCGGGGGGTGGGGGGGGATGTTTTCCCCTCCTGGGCTGGATTCTTCCCCTGGGTAGCTGCTGCTGTGAGTCTGCCCGACACAGGCTGCTGCCCCTTGACTGGGTTCCACCTGGCAGCCTTTCTGCCAAACCCATCGAGCGAAACAGTTCCTCTGTAGGGTCATTTGTACTTTCTGTGGGGCTGAGAGCAGCCAGAGAGGACCCTGAGGCCAAAGGTGCTATGGCAGAAGGGAGGGCAGGAGAGTTTTCCACCATCGTCCATGTGTCATAGGCAGGGGCAAAACTTTGTGTCTCTTATGGGGACAAATTTTTACCAGGGCTTGTTGTGACAGGACAAGAGGGAATGGCTTTAAGCTGAAACAGAGGAGATTTATATTAGATACGTATTAGGAAGGAATTCCTGGCTGTGAGGGTGGGGAGGCCCTGGCACAGGTTTCCCAGGGAAGCTGTGGCTGCCCCTGGATCCCTGGCACTGTCCAAGGCCAGGTTGGAGCAACCTGATCTGGTGGAAGGAGTTCCCACCCATGACAGATGGTATTTAAGGTTAATTCTAACTGAAAACATTCTAGGATTACTTTCAGGTCAGCTAAAAGACTTGCTATGCTGATCAAAGCTCTGCACGTGTATAACAGCATCACTCAAAAAGTTTGTTACCCAGAATCAGTCCTGGGAGCTTAGATTGCACCAGATTCTGTAGAACTAGAGGTTGGAGCTTGCCATTTTTATGTCCAGCCACCTCTGCAATTTAAGCACCTGGAATCTGAGTCCTTGATGTCTTGGAAGAAAAAAATACAGTAATATGGGCTGTGAAGATAAAGAGAAACAATAAAAATACTAAACATCGATGAAGCAGTAGACAAAATTCAGCAAAACTGAGGAAAAAAGAAGATTGATAAAAAGACAATGACTGCATGAGAGGAAAGAGGAAGAATAATCTGGAGTGATAGAAACAGTTCAGATACAGCTGCTGAGCAGAAACTTTTGCCAAGTTTAGCAATTGGCAGGCGTGGGTGCTCACTATTGCTGTCTCTAGAGGTGTACCTTCAGTATTTTGGCACTCCCAATCTGTCTGCTTTCCTTTTCTTGTATACAGAATGCAGATTGTTTGGGTCAGACACTCTTTTTGGTGCATGGCCCAACAGGACTCTGAGCATTGGGAATTCTACAGGCAGTTAAAATGAAGACACTTTAACCCTGAGGAAAGGAGTTCTGCCAATCTAGCAAGAGTCAAGACTCTTCTTTCCGCCCCCCCCCCCAACAAAAATTAAGCTTGTGGTGAGTTCTGGTTTTGAAGCACACACGTGGAGTACATACATAAACAGGAACACTAAGTTCTGTTTATGGGAACCCTGCAGAAATCCAACGGCAACAAGTGTTTCTCCATCCAACCTTCATCACATGGCCCTACCAAAAGGGTCTTCCCAATAAGCACTCCACAACTTCGCCTTTGTGTTCTGGGGCTGCTTCAGGTAGTTTTGAGCCATCATAACTGTGCTTTACGCAGCTTCACCACCTTTGCTGCTTCAGAGTGTTTCAATGATTGCATAAATGATCAGACAGACATAAACAGCCCTAATTGTTAAGAAGCGTATGTGTTTATGTCATGACGGGCCTTCCCTGCCAGGATCCTATTTATCTGGCCAGGGATGTCATCTGTATGTTCTACGTATCTCCTTCAACCCCCAGCTGAGAATATCTGTCAAATCCCCTGAACACTCCCAGAAAGTTTAAAATTAGATCAAATCTCCATGGGTGGCTCTTACTTCTAAAGTGGAAGATATCCAAACATGAGGCTGAACTGCACACAGTTTGGAGGCTGCTCTGGGAGGCTCCATCCATCCAGTCATCCTTGTACCAGGGCCAAACCCTTACATTTGCCCAAAGCACAACCCTCAGAAATGCATTAGGACTGGGATCAAAGAACAGAAGAAATGGAGAATCACTGCTGGACTGCTAATCCTGCTCATCCCCAACACAGTATGAGTTTCATGCCAACAGAAACACAGCAATTATTTATTGTTTTTAATCACTTCAAGGTCGGGAGTTTTCTTAGAAACGCTTCTTCAGGCTTCAGCCTCTAAACCAGCCAGAATGGACGAAAAAGTGCCTTTGGCAGGTGTCCTGCAGGAGGACACAATGGCCCACGTGAAGCCAGAGGATCAAGTTTCCGGATGGGTGTTTGACCAAGTGGGACAACAAGTCAATCGATGTGTGATGGATGTGTATGTCCATTCACACATTAGGCATTTCCCTAAGTATGATCAGGTCATCTTCATCACCCCATGGACATTATTTGTGCCAAATCTGGATCTTGGAATCAGCTCTTCAAAGAGAAAGATGATGTTTCTCCATGCACAGCATCCACTGCAATAACTTTCCAATTCTGAAAGGGTTTTCCAGAAAAACAATTCCAAAGTTAAGCATTCATAAGGTAAAAGCACAGTCATCTTTTCCTCCAACAGAGGATAAAAATTAGACAAAAAGTCCAGAAGCATTTTAGAGTAGAAGCGCCAAGGTAACCAGACAAGAAACAACTCAGTATTTTTCCTTTTTTCAGTTTCAAAATTCAGGTAATGGAGATTCACAGTTCATTATACACGGAGATTCATAGTTCATTACATGAAGATTCACTTACCATTTATCCAGGACAAAAGGCTCACTGTAGGGGCACAACTCAGCTGAAGAAGGAATTTGGTGAAAAATTCCTTGGAGTCCATGAGGTTTGGAAGGACTCTCTTCATTTTGGGATGTGGAACGAAGGCAGGGTGGCAAAGGGGAACTTTTCATGGAAACAGAGCAAAGCAGGGTCTGTCTCGGATTTAGTACTCAAATAGATAGGCATGTTCTGCTGCAGCTTGGCTGAGGGGTTGGAAGTCTCTGTGACGGTGTCATGGAATCATTTATCCTGTAAAACCCTCTGAGACCACACAGTCCAACCATTCCCCAGCACTGCCAAGGCCACCACTGACCCACGTCCCCAAGTGCCACGTCCACACGGCTTTAAAATCCCTCCAGGGATGGAGAGACTCCACCACTACCCTGGGCAGCTCTGCCAGGGCTGGACAATCCTTTCCATGAAGAGTTTTCCCTTGGTATCCAATCCAACCCCCTTCAGTTGTAACTTGAGGACGTTTCCTCTTGTTCTGTCCCTTGTTGCTTGGGTGTCCTGACCACACATGTCTGTGGTTTGAAGCCCTGCTGAGCCCAGCCTTGGATAGCAGGTGCCTAGCTGGACTCAGTCCTGTTCATGTTGCCCTTGGGAACGTGATGTGAGCTATCCTTCTTTTGAGGCCCAAGTTATGTTTGGGATCACATTAGCTGGGGAAAGGCAGGCAAAAAAGAGAGGGAGACAGACACATTTTAGGAGTAGGGTGAGGGACACTGGCACCCTGCAGATCTCAAAGGCTCTGAGTTCTTTAAGCCCAGCAAGTTTATTTTCCCTCGGAGTCTCTGTTTTCCTCTTTAAAATGAATGTTTACTTGTATTAAAATCCCTCCCAGACTACAAATGCTGGTATTTCTTCACTTGTGATGCTGCACTCACCATCAGAACAGAACAAAAAGCCAGTCCCACCCAAATTCTGGGAGGAGCAGGGTTTTCCTTGCAGGGTTAAGCATCTTGCTGCCTGGGTTGTTACGTACAACACAAGTGCTGTAGAACTGTCCTTGGGCATGGAATTCCTTTGAAAAAGTGAAAGTCACTTTAAGCAGGCAGGGTTGCTTTAATTTCCCACCACAAAGAAACTTTGAGTTTAGACAAAACAGCCTGATGGGAGATATCAGCTCATGGTTTAGACTCACCAGGCTTCTCAGAGGGGTGGTGGCAATGGGAACAGATCCAAAGCCAGTTAAAATGACATACCGAATGCTCAGACATCTGTAATGAAAAAACAGTTTTTCCACCACTGAGATAGAACTGAAAATGTCGCTTCCCCTTGGGGCCCAGCTCCACTCTCTGGTAGGGAAGAGAGTGATTAACATATTTTATTGTTTCTATTTCCCTGCTTTGCATTGGTGTTCCCAGCCCACATCAGGGAGAGGGTAAGAAAGGAGTCGTGTTCCTGCTGAAAAGGCCTTTTTAAGTCCCCGATTTGGCACTTTTACGTAGGACGTCGACCCATACAAACAGGGAGGCAGCAGCTGCTAACAGCAGGGAAGGCTGCTGGAAGGGCAGGGTGTGCAGCAAACAGCTGGTATTTATGTTGTCAGCCTCCAGTTTGAAACTTCTGCTTTTAATAGGCTGATTGGTTGTGTTACCAGTGCAAATAGAAGTGCCCAGACACAGCAGATCTCTAGGAAAGTAAAAAAAAAAAAACAAACCCAAACGACAAGACCAGAGTGGTATTTGAGCCGAGACATTATCTGCAGCTTGGATAGACTTTGCTGCTTTAAAAGCCTCTAATCCTGCCCAACTTGTTGCCACTGAGACCAATGTTGTCATGTCCGTGGTTTTTCACAGCTCCACATGGAAATGAATGAAAAAAGCTCCTTTTCAAGCCCAAATGATTCTGCAATAAAAACGACCTTCTTGACATCTTTTTGCAAGCTTCTACCTGGTGACCTAATTTTCTGCACTCCTGTAGTTGGGTTGCAAGGGTGTGGATGCAAAATAGGCAGCGTGGTCATCAAAACAGGATCTGCAAGAACCTTTTCAATGGTGTACGAAAGCATGCAGGTGCATCTGAGTATTTGCAGATGCACCTTCTAAATACATGCAGACACTAACTATAAACCTTAATTCCTGAGTACAGTTACGAAGCCTTTCTTTCATTTCATGCAGCTACAAAACTGTGCTCAAAAGCTGGTGCCCACGCTGGAGGCACTTCTTTCCACACCAAGCTTTCCATCTTCATGTGGAGTGTCCACATGGGATTAAAGGTGAAGCAGCCACAAAAGTTTCTTGCCTACCAAGACACAGGACAGACATGGGAAGTTAAGCCTGCAGCTCTGAGGCTGGAGGGAGGATCGCAGGGATCATGGTGGGAACTCAAACCCAGCAGGAGCAGATTTCCTGCACAACTACATATTTGGTTTGCGTTGGGTGTGGAGTTGGTTCTAAAGCATGGTATTTCCTACCATGTGTGTTTTCCAAAGTCCTAATTTCTTAAATCCAAGAATTCCTGTATCTAATTATAGTGTTGCCAGGTCATGGTGTTTCTTTCCTAACTCTTGCAGTTTGGATTTTTTTCCTAAAACTCCATTTCTTGCATTTGTGAGACACTCAGCTTTCACTAAATAAATAAACAAGGCTCCTGACCACCTTGGCTGTAAGGGAAAAAAAGGAAAAAAGAACTATTTTTTGGACACTTCCAGGGATGGGGCAGCCACAGCTTCTCTGGGAAGCCTGTGCCAGGGCCTCCCCACCCTCACAGCCAGGAATTCTTTCCCAATATCCCATCTCTCCCTGCCCTCTGGCAGTGGGAAGTCATTGCCTCTTGTCTTGTCACTCCATGCCCTTGCAAGTTTCTCCTCATCTTTCTTAGCAGCTCCCTTCAGGTGCAGGAATGACAAAATTAGGTCACACCAAAGCCCTTCTCCAGGCTGAAGAATCATCTGAACCTTTCGTATTCTCATAGCAAAGGTTAAGAAAATGGATTGACTATCTCCTGATAGGTTCACAGGTTATTCTGAGCTGGAAGGGACCCACAAGGATCATCTAGTCCAACTCCCAAGTGAATAAGCAAGAGACATTCAATGCATTGACACCTTAGGGCCAAAACGACCCCTTTTTTAAAGTGCATTGGTTGCTGCAAAGATGAAATGGAGATATAGGAAGGGTAAAGATCCTCCAAGGATCCAGGTGTTCTCACTAAAGCAAGAGACAAACACTCACGTGTTTTTTCATGTCATCATCTGTTCTTTAGGAAAAACCCATTTGATGTGGAGGCTGGTAACACCTCAGGAACTGAGAGGGTCTCAGATCTGCTATTGCTTACTCCTTGCCCAACCCTCTTACCTGCAAGCACTGGTATCACGCACAAAATAAGGGAAATTTGTCTTACTCATTGCTAGGACATGACGGATTGTGGAGACCTGCCCAATTTAGGTGTGTGCAGTCTGGCCATGAATCCTTGGTGCAAAAGGAATGTGCAGGATTTTCCAGGGAACATTTGAGGAGCAATCAGCCAGGGGGGGAGGCTGGTTTGACTGAAGCTGCAGACACTCAAGGTCCCGTTGCATTCACTCAGAGTGCAGAAGGGCCAGACTTCAGCTTGGAAGGATGCTCCAGCTGTTCCAGGTGTCTCCCATCCCAGGCTCTCTCCTCAGGGTCCAACCCTCCCTGCATGTGGAGAAGAGGTGAGGTGGCTCCCTGGTCCTCCTGTCCCCAAGTCCCACAATGCATTTAGCCCCTTATTTTTAGTGACTCACCTTACCAAGCCCTCACATACAAATGCCCCCATTTACAGAGTGCTCCCTCTTTGCAAACTGATCACTACAAATATTGTAGCAGCAGCACCTCTTACAGCATAAGCTGCCTTCAGAGGAAATGAGTTTAAGCCTAGTCCTTGAGCAAGAAAATTCTAGAGTAGCCAAAATAATGGAAAGCACAGAGATATGTAGAGGTTTCCTTCTAAAAATCTGTGCTCATTTGACTAACTGTTAAACATACCAGCATTTGGGCAAAGAAATTAGCTGACCTTGAAAATATACTATGGCTTCCACATGCTTTTTATAGTCACTTATGGATTGTTGCACAAAACACAGTAAAGCTGGTATCAGCTTTTGGGTTTCTGAAAAGTAACACAGCTGGGAGAAAGGAAAATCTCAGCAGCTGAGAGAGAGACTTCCCTGCTTCCATTTGTTTTGTGCAAGTGCCCAGTTTCTGTATTCTCTGGGGATCTTTCAAAGACCACAATTACAAAATGTAGGAAGGTGTGTTTGGGAAACTGGAGCACCAGACAGCAGCACCTCAAACTGTCTTCAAGTTGTTTTATCAAAATATTTTACTACCTTCACAGTTAATTAAAATCCTTTGAACATGCAGGAGGTGAAGGATTTGTGGGAGCTTTTGCATGATGCCACGAGCCCACGTAATGCTGGGAGTGACACCCTCCTCTCATTATGCATTCACCCAACGTTCTCCTGTAGGCTTCACGGCCAAGCCGGTGCAAAGGGAAGAAAATAATAAGGGCTAAATAGAGGAATTAATTGTCTTGTCATTCCAGACCATTTTTCCTCACACAGACAACACTCACGCTGTAAGAAATTATCTTTACCCTGAATAGGATTTCACTTTTCTTCCTCTTTTTCACAAAAAATAAAAAAGTGGGGGGAGAAAGGAAGTTGAGGGGGGATAGTACACTGAACCTTGCTTGTTTGGGAATCATGATCCTCTTGTACTGCAACAGGGCAATGGCAGGAAAAATAGATGTCAGTTTTGGAATATTTCACAGGTGGAGTTATAAATCAACTCAAAAACAAAACAAAAAACATTTCTTGGCATAACATTTCTTTCACATAAACAGCCAAGATTCCTGCTTTGACTTGATCCAGACGAGGGAGGAAGTGCAGCCTGTTCCTCCAGCGCAATGAGATGCAAAGGGTGTTTCTTCTCTGTTATCAGCAGAGCAGTGATGAGCTTACTGTCCTGCTCCATCCATGTGATAATCTATATTTTTATTACTGTGGGTTACACCAAGTGCACCATGGTTTGGAACAATAACAAAAGACAAAAATCCACCCCCTAAAGAGAAAATCCTCACTCTTCTCTTTCACATTTGCAATAAAGTGGTATTTTTTGTCAGAGTGCCCACCCTGAAGCACACTTTAATAATATTAGTGCTTACTACATGTAGAGAGGCTTTTCACGTCACATGAACCAGGCTTGAAAGCAAATCCGAGCTCTCCGTGAAATCCACTTGATCCTCATGTTGAAACGCAGCTATTTCCAGATGATACAAAGCACCTGTTTAACAGGGGGCTGGGGCAGGAAAATCCCATGTTCCAGTTAAAAGATCAGGAGGAACGTCCTGGCTATTTAACCAAATAACTCACAGGCCACACAAGGTATATTATGGGTCACTGTCATGCTTCGACATAAATTTTTCCACCATGAAAGTGCTCCAGCAACTTCCTGACCGATGCTGAGTCACAAAGGATTGTCTTCTGCTCCCACCCCAAACACATAACCACCTTTTGCCATGACTACAGGGGACCAATGTTTAGCTGTCACGGCCACAGGCTGACCTGTTATTAACATAATTATGGTGTCTGAAAGAGAAAAAGGTGATACAAAGATCGCCCGCAAGTCAAGGTTCCTGCCTGTGGAGGAGACCTTTGGGCACAGATCAGTGAATCACATAATAACAGGATGGTTTAGGATAGAAGGGACATTAAAGTTTTCTCATCCATCCCCCTGCCACTGGCAGGGACACCTTTCACCGTCCCAGGCTGCTCCAAGCCCCATCCAACCTGACCTCAGGCACTTTCAGGGATGGAGCATCCACAGCTTGTCTGGGAAATATGTGTGAGGGCCTCATCACCCTTAGAGGGAATAATTTAGTCCAAAAAATCCCTCTCGCCTCTTGGTTTTAATACTGTTCCGCCTTATCCCATCACTATCTCTCCCTGTAAGAAGCTTCTCTCCGAAGAAGAGAACATGTTTATCAGCGCAACAAGGCATTAAACGTCACAGAAACTTCCCAAGAGAGAAGAGGAGCTGGACACTACTCAAAATAAATGGCTGGAGGGCATTCAGAGACCTGTCCTTCCCATGCTCACAAAATCTGAATGAATAAGCTTCATCCAGATTGAGTTTGTAGTTGTGACAGGAAGATTATGAAATAACTCGTATTCGCAGAGTAATTAAACTGACGTCTCCCCTTCCTGCCTTCACAACAAGACACAGTAACTCATGGCCTGGGATTACTCGTAGCCTGTTGGTCCGACACCATCCGTCACTTGCGGGATCATCCACAAAGCACGTGGAACCCACAGCACCCTGCTCCAACCGTCCATATGCCTCCAGCCACTGCACCCCGGGAGTTAAAACAGCACAGAAAACACCGAGCAAGTCACAGTGACCACAAGATGTGCTGCCAAACCCTGGCGAGGAGGTCTCTTACAAGCACTGGGTTTGCAAATGAGGGAACAATGTGATTTGGAACAGACAAAAGGCTTGGAATATGAGCCGCCAAAGTATCCAGGCAGCAGCTGCAGCAAACATTCCCCCGAGGCAGAGCCTGTTAAAGGTTGAGGATCTGGAGGCACCCAACTCTCTCAGGTGCCACCACGGCCAGAAGAATTAAGATACATCTTTTGCTCTCTGCAGCTCCATGACAGGAGGGTGGATGCGGGTGCGGGTCTGGCTCTTCTCTGAGGTAACAAATGACAGCACAGGAGAAAACGGCCTCAAGTTGTGCCAGGGGAGGTTTAGAAGGAATATCAGGGAAGGTTTTGTTATGGAAAGGGTTGGCCAAGCCTGGCACAGCTGCCCAGGGAAGTGGTGATGTCCCCAAGACTGGAGGGATTTAAAAAGCCGTGTAGATGTGGCCACCTGGGGACATGGGTCGGTGGTGTCCTTGGCAGTGCTGGGGAATGGTTGGACTCCATGATCTTACAGGGCTTTTTAAACCCAAATAACACTATGATTCTAAGAGATACCATAAACCTGGAGCAGAACAGAGTGAGAGAAGGGCCCGCTGTGACCATCCAACCTGGGCACAGAAGCCTCCTGTGTGCCCTCAGGCTGCTGAAACTTTTGACGTTCTAGTCTCAGCAAGAGGTTTATTACTGTCAGTGGATATAATAGGCACTCTAGAAGATGATTTATCCCATATTTATCCTTTTTCCTTGGGAGGAATGGACACTCCTGAAGAGGCCCTCTGACTCAGCTGCCTGCAGAGAGGACCTGCATGACCACATGAGGAGAGACTCTATCTCCAGATGCAATTTCTCCAAGGAAACACTTTTCTCTACATTGATATTTGTATTTTTCATAGCCAGTTTTGCCTCCCCTGCTCAATGCCAGCAGTATTCAAATAATTGATTATTTTTTCAGAGCATTTCATTCCTGAGATATTTCCAAAACAATTTTCAGTGCAGCTCTTACACTGGACACATTATCTGTCTGGTTTTGAGCATCCTGCAACCACAAGTTCATGCTGCAGAGAGGGAAGGGTTTTGCCAGTGACGGGTTGGAGGTTTTTCTCTTTTGTTTTTTAAAGATGACCCTGAGCTTGGAGTTCTCCCTGCGTTTTCCATCAGGGCATATCTGCAGCTCTGAAGCTGCAAACAAGGCACACTTCCAAATTCTACCAGCTTTGGTCCCAGTATCAAGTGTTCACAGACTGCTGTCCCTGTAATCTGCATGCTGCAGCTTGTACCTGAGGGAAGCCAAAACAATGCGCATTACTGGAAAGCTGATGGGCAGAGCTGGCCAGAAATGTTCTCCCTCTCACTGGTGAAGATGTATACAGGGCTTTTTTCAGTTTGAAACCACATTTTAGGTGAGACAGAGAAACTTAAACCTCCAGAAAAGGCTTCTTTATATGTGGAGTTTTTAATTTGCTGTTAAATTTTTGTTGTTTTTCCTTCTGTTTCCGGGAATTTGTCTTTCTGTGAAAGGGCAACCACATTTCCTTTCTCCTTCCTACCCCTCAGGTGTTCCTGTTGTTGTTTGCTGACAATTACAAAGAGACTTTTATATTTCCGTTCCTTAGAAAAGCTGAAAATACCTGCGGAGCTTCTGCTTGGAGACTTGCAGGCACATGCAGGGGCCTGTGCACAGCTGGGAAGTGACACTGACTCATTAAGAAGGATCTCAGCCAGGTGGACGTTTAAACCCAGCTAATCCATCTGCTGTTGTACATGGAAAGAGGGGAAACAGAATCAGGGAAGGAAACCACAGGGCAGGGTGGCACAGAAAAGCTCTGTTTAATGATCCACCATAGGAAAAGTTGAGCTGCTTCTATTGTTCAGTGGTTTGGGGGTAAGCGGGGCGGGGGGGGGGGGGGGCCCCGATTTTCTGGGGGTATGGGATCTCCTGGGAGAAGACATCGATTTGTTGGCTGGAGCTTGGAGGCAAAACAACAAGGATAACCCAAACAAATGGGACACTTGGAACTCCCAAAAATCAAACCCGTGGACACTTCTCCTTGCCCCACACTTGATGTTTGCAAGGAAGGTCAGCTCCACATCAGACATAGGTCAGGTCATTTTCACCCAGTTTTGGTATTTCAAGAGGACGAAATTTCAAAAAGAGGTTTGGAAATGGAGATCTCATGGATATAAACATGGCTGAGCCGTTTTTCCCGGAGAGAAGACACAGTGTTTACTGCTGCTGAGTTGTAGAATGGATAAATAAAAGCATTCTCAAGTGCATGCAGCTGCATTCTGCTACAGGGAACTGCTCTGGTTGTTCACAAAAACCCTCACAGTAGCAAAAATTGGTGGCATTTCTCATCCAGTCTGCTTAAACATCTCTACTTAGGTGAGAGCAGCTTTTTGTCAAGAAAAATTAATGGTTTAAAGATCTTAGTTATAAATTTCACTGCTTTTGGTAATGCAATTATGATTCTTTGCTGAGCAGAAACAAGGAGGAAGCCACTTTGTCGCCTCCTCATCTTCACCTCAACCACAGCCTGGGAACTTTCTGCTCCCTGTAAACGTGGCTCTGTATCAATTGCATGCAGATAGGGCATTCAATTCTCTCATTAAAAAAAAAAAATTACATTTCTTGCAGGATCCACGTGACAGACACTCAACCTCGGACTTGCACAGGAAATTGCCTTGCATCCAGAAAAGGAGGAAACCTCACCAACTTGTCACCTTCATAAATCAGCCATCTGCAGAATGTAAACTGGAGCAGCAAGGCTCAAACAGCACTTACAGGTCCGAGTGCCTTGCAAAAGTTTGTACAGCATGAACAATTTTGTCTCTACTGAAAGAAATTTTGTGCTATAAATGAACGAACTTTTCAGAAAACATGACAAAAATCCACTCAATGGTACTGACCTCCAGGGTTCAGTGATAGAGCTCATAAAAAGGAGAAGTTTCCCTTAGGAACTAAAAAAGCTAAGTTTATCTCTAGATATTTAGGGAAGGAGGTCACTTACAGCACATTGTGATGTCATTGCAATGTGAGAAGGTGTTTTGGGATGAGTTTGACAGATGATGGGGGAAGTGAGGAGGAGACCAACACATTACTCTCCTTCCTGCCCTTTACAGCTCCTAAGGACATAACCCAGCATCAGCCTGAAAGAGTAGCAAAACTCCCACTGAACCCAACAGGGCAAGGAGAGGTATTATTCCATTTGTAAGACTTCATTAACCACTTGTATTTTCAATTCTGTGGCACTGGCCACAGTAGCAGGGGCTCTTCTTCAGGTGCAGTAACAGATTATCACATTTCTCTGAAGTTCCAGACAGAGATAACACTGCTGCTAAACCAATCCTGGGGCCAAGAATGCCCCACCACACTGTGCTCCTCTCAGCTCCATCAAAGTTTGTACAGATGGCCCGTTAGGAGCAATACCCTCTCTCTAATGCACTTAGACTGGACAAAAATCCACTAATTCTAGGAAATTTCAACAGTCAGGCCCTGGCACAGGTTTCCCAGAGAAGCCGTGGCTACCCCATCCCTGGAAGTGTCCAAGGCCAGGTTGGAGCAGCCTGGGACAGTGGAAGGTGCCCCTGCCCATCACAGGACCGTGGAATGAGATGAGCTTTAACGTCCCTTCCACTCCAAACCATTCTGTGAATCTATGATCTATTATATCTTATATGATTGTACCAATACTGGGTCTAACTTGGGATTCAGGGAAAAACCGATTTCCCCCTGCACAGTCACTTCTGCGAAAAGCAGCCAAAGAAGTAGCCCAGTACTTGATTTTTTTTGTCTTTTTTATTTCTCACATAAACACTCGTGGGAAAAGCACCATCATTCTTTAATGCTGCCCAACACTTAGAAATTTCTTAATTTTTGGTGCATTTATGAAGTTCTTTGCTTCCTGTTTTGTCTGTTCCAGCTCTCAGGGCTTTCTGCAGGATTATAAATCAGTGACAGTGTCCAGCTGAGGAACTTGGGGTATCAACAAAAAGAGTAGACTCATGGCAAAATTGTACTTCACTCTGTGCCAAAATGAGCCTCACGCCACCTTTCTCTGCCCTCTCGTTTACCATAAAATCTGCTTTCTTTTTAAGGGTTGCCAAAACCTTCAGTGGAGCCCTGGGTGCTTTTGCTACCTGCATGGAAGCACCAAACCTGCTGAAGTGGGACTGGAGACTTGACTCTGCTTCTAAGAAACACACTTGACATACAATTAAAAAAAAAGCCAAATCTTGAAAACAGGAAACCACAAGTGGTTTCACCTCTAGTAAGTTCAACTGTGGAAAGAAACCAAAACAAACCCTGGGAACATACTGAGCTGCATCTTCTAAGGCAAACTGTCATGACACCCTCTCCTTCCTGCCTGTTTTCTGTCCCCCATCATGCCCCAAAGGTATCACCCTGCTTTTCAGAGCACCACCACATCGGAGCCCAGTTAATAGTGTTGATCACAGCAAAAAATTCTTCTCATTTTGTTGGGTTTTGCAACCTTGCCTTTCAGCCATGCCCTCTACCCAAGTAGCCTTCTTAATAGGCAGAGGAACTTCTCAGGGACCTTCATCCCAAGGGAATTTGGATTAATCAGGAGGAAGTCTGGTGCCCCAAGAAGTCACTGCAAAAGGACCACATTTCTCCTGGTTTTGCTCCCTACCCACCCCTGGTATTCCATGTCCACCCAACCTCCCTCTCTTGACCCTTGGTCTACATCAACCGTGTGTCTGTGAGTGAAGATACTAAAGGGAAAACATTCTTGTGGAAGACAGTTTGATTCCACACAGGAGGTTTAAACTGAACAAACAGAATTGGCTCCCCTGCTCAGCCCAAAAAGAGGAAGTTACTGAACCCAAAAAGGAGTCAGAAATAACAAATTCCTGCTTCGGCAGAACACACCTCTTCATATACAACCTAATAGAGAAAGTCATGGGGTTTGGGGTCTGTTCTTTTGCCCCCATCTCGTTCACACCAGAGATCACATAACCCTCCCAAATGTGCTACATACAGCTCCTGGCCAACAATCACTTGCCCAAACAGCACTGTCCAGCCTCAGCTCAGGTTTGTGCATCAAAGGCACAACTAGATGAAAATAGAATAACAAAAAATCCCCAGCCCAAGGTCTGAGAAAGGCAGGATGGAGAGATCACCCCCTGACTGGCCCGCCTGGCTTTCTGCTTGGCTTCATCACTGCACACCCCTTCACCCAGACATGCTGCCGTCTCCCTCATCATCACCTCCTCTTGACCTGTCTTGTTCCAAAAAAACATGGGACAAGGGACATCCAGACAGAGAAACAGAGAAACCACACAGAAATTCCATGTGTGATGTCAAGGCTGTGGTCTGGAGAGGACACGGATGGAAAGTGGTGTTTTATCTCCCTCCAGCCATCACCATAGGAAACATCTCATCTACAGCCAGGAGGGGAGTATTTCCAGAAGGGGGATGATCTCAACTTACAAAGCAACATGTAAGATGATACTTGGGCAAATGGCTTTGAACAGTCTTGTCCCAGCTTAAAACACCTAAAGAAAAACAAAAAAAAAGCAACCCCAGCTTCCTGAAGTTGGCTTGCTCCAGCACCTATGGAGAGATGGGATGACCAGCATTCCTCCTTCAGCAGCCAAGAGAGACACAGCTCACCCTCACAGCAGAGAGTGGATCAGAGATTATTGGACTCTGAACAGAATTTGTATCCAATGCTGAGAAATGGGGAAAAACGTGCAAAGGGTTCCAGGCAACTCCCCAGACACCTGGGGATAGGATATTTGCTCACAGAGAGCCGCACGTCAAGAGATACAGAGATTCAGCAACATGTGGTGCAGCTGGGACCCCAAATGAGGAAATGAGCTCATTCTTCTACCTTCAAAAATCCCAGCTCTTCAGTGCTGTAAAACTGATGGAATTTGTTGTCTTCATTCCCCGTCCCAGTGAGGAGGGAATTCTGCTTTTGTAAATATGATGGATTTTTCCATTTAAATAATTTAAATAATTCTATTAAAACTGATCTTCAAACGGATTTTAATGGTACATGTCATAATTTCAAGAACTGATTGCAAATTTGAAGATGTATAGTCATTCTTTATTCTGAGTACATTAAAAATTACAATAAGTGTGGTTTTAAATTGTACAGGGAAAGCTTGACAGTTGAATCATATCCTTGAAGACTAGAAATATTCATTCTATATCAATGAATTTATTTAAAATTAAGAACAATTTATTTTTCCAATTAGTTAATCCATATTCTGAACAAGGCTGAATTCTGAATTCTCTGAGTATAACAGCATGTATATATATATGTACATATATAAAATAAAAAAGAGATTGTAACAGAATAGGTAAACAACTACAAGGCAGGATATGAATAATTCCTTATAACTTGTTTCCCAAACATTATACTTTCCAATCTCACTGCTATTCCAACAGTTTTATCAGACTTTTAGCCAGGAAACATTTCTCAAATAAGTCTAGTAACTGAGTAAAAGAACATCTCCAAGAAAAATCCCCCAGCTCATTTATCAGCATAAAAGACTCCAAAAATCCCCGAAAACTGGAAAAATGCAGCAATATATCTAGTTCTTAACCACAGTCTGTCAGAAACAGATAAAATGTGAGAGACCAGAATTACCAGAGGTAGATATTCGGCATCCTGAGGCATCCAACATCAGGTTTGTGGGCACCCCACCACAGCTCAATGGGCAGACACCCCCATGGCTGCTCTCACCCCCCTCCACACCAGCACATTCTCCTCCTGCTCCTTCAAAATCACAGCCCACAACAGTCACAGCAAGCTCACATTAAGAAAATAAATAGAAATTAAACAATTACCTTTACTTCTAAAGTGAATAACTCAACTGGAAATAAAGCTTGCATGATTTGAAGACTCTGCTGCTCCTCCACACCACTTCCTCCTCTGGCCATCCCAGTGCTGCTCCAACCTCACTGCCCAGCTCCATGCAAGGTTAGCAAGGGGAATCAGACCTAACTTATTACTCCTTCCAGCTGATGGATTAATTAACAGCAGGGGTGATTGTGCTCCCTAGGAGCATCCAAGGACTCTTGGAATAGCCTCTGGGCAGAAATCAATGAGAAGTTGTGGAATCTGGGCAGTGGTTTTGCAGCAGAGTTGTCCTCACCTCCCATTTTTCCACCTCAGTGTCTGGATTTGAGATGAAGTTTGTTATAAAATAGGATTGATTCGCATTAGATGTAAGGAAGAAGGATTTTTTTTTACAATGAGGGTGGTAAAACTTTGTCACAGTTTGCCCAGAAAGGTGCCACATCCCTAGAAACACTCAAGGGCAGGGCTTGGACAGGGCTTGGAGCACCCTGGGATAGTGGAAGGTGTCCCTGCCCATGGCATGGGGTGGAATTGGATGAGGTTTAAAGTCCATTCCAACCCAAACCATTCCTTAATTCTATGAACACCTCACTCTGAGCGTGGTCACTTCAGTGACATTCCTGTGTGGACATCTCCAGTGAGGGTCACTTTTCTGAGCTTTTTGACTGCATTTGGATTTCTGAAACAGTTATGCATCCCCTGCTGCTGGAGAGAGACACTCCTAGCTTGGCAGACCTTTGGTAATTAATTGCAGATGTGCTCAGAAAAAACACAGCAGTATTTGTCCTTACAGATGAGCTGCATCTGCTGGTGGTAATTCTGAAGATGTTCTCAGTGGCAAAGGGCACCTGCAGCCAGACTGCACTGAAGGGAGAGGGGAGACACTTTTGTACCAATACGACTGATTTTCATGACTGTGGCAACGAGGTGGCTGAGACTGCCCAGATGTGTGTTAGTTCCAGCAGTTGTTGTTCCTCCTACCACAGGAGGAAGTGTGTAGGTGATTAATTGCTCCAGGTTATCACAAGCACGGCAGCAGCTTCGTCACTGCATTAATGATTGGGGGATTTACCTTCTGGGTGAATGCGAAAACTGACTAATTCCTCCAAGTTAATTGACAACTGAAGTCGTCCACCTGGAACTAACTGTTAGCTGCCTTCCTGCTGGCATTATGCGATAATCATTAAAAAAATGAATAGTTTCCATTTAAAAAATACTGAAGGATATATACATACAAGATATTGAACAGGGTAGGAAGGATTTTAAAGTCCATTCCTCCTGCCACAGTCAGAACAGGTTAAAAAAAAGCCACATTTCAGCTTTGCCCCAGGTGAAGTCTGACGATGACAGAAATTAGTAAAAAAAGTTACCTTGTGCCTTGCATATTGCACTTTTTCTGTTATGCAGCAGGGTACACCATTAATTGCTGTAAAAACAGAAAATCCAAGAGGTTTTTGATCTCCATTTATCTTTGAAGAACATTTGGAGATTCAGAACATTTCTTAATATCAAAGTATGCTCTTCTTCCCACCCGATCTTTAAACACAAAGCAGTTTATCCACTGTGTGGATACACACCAACCTCACTTTACATTAATTCAAACATTAACGATTTCTGTTCTGGAGAAGCACCAAGGCTTGATCTCTTTGCTTGCATAATGTGACTGGGAAGAAGGTGAAACAGGATGACACTAATTTTAGAAATATGATGCATTCCTGCAAAGTCAGAGCATCAATCACATTTGACAGTAATGAACTGAAACTCCAACTAGAACAAAAGGAGCTGGTGGTAATCCCATGGGAAACTCTGTTTCCAAATTCTTTGGGTTTAAAGGCATAGATCATTCATCCAGCACAGGACTGCAAGGGGTGAGCTAACACACAGATCTGAACTTGACGACATATTTCCCTTGTCCCTATTAATTAACGTCAGATGAATATGTCAGTATGAGCAAGTGTTCTAAAAAATGCCTTTATTTTGACACATAGCATCCTTTGACCTACCAAAACCTCATCCTTCCCTGGCAGGAAAACTCATCAGGACAGCTATTCTATCAACAATGCTTTGGTGAGCATCCCTGTAACTATTCCTGGGATGAGCAGACCAAGTGTCCAGTGTATTTTTGTGGAATAACAGTCAGCAGAAAAAAAGGTGTCTGTGTGAGTAGCAACAAGATGTGAAATATCTGAATGAAGGTGTCTGAATATGTGCTAAATATCTAAGCTCCCTTCATAGCCACCTGAGATCTGATGCCCCATCCCTGGAAGTGTCCAAGACCAGGTCGGAGCAACTTGGGAGAGTGGAAAGTGTTCCTGCCCATGGCAGGGGGTGGGACAAGATGAACTCCAAGGTCCCTTCCAGCCCAAATCATTTGGAGTTTCTACTGTTGTTTGATACAGGTGTTGGAGGCTGGAGAGCACTTTGCTCACCCTAACACAGATTTCATGTAGGACACTATGAAAGTCCAGTTATTTTTTTCCCCTACAAGCTGACAAGGAACATGTGTTGTCTATTGGTCTCAACACTGACATCCTGGGAGGTCTGGACCGAAAAAACACCCTTTGTGAGCAGAGCTGAAGCGCCAAAAAGACTTTCTCCAAGGTACCATTCATGTCTTCCCATTGCTGGAAGGAGCCAGGAATCTGTCATGCATATCAGCACTTGCCCATTCCTGGGATATTTCTAGTGCTGCAGAGAAGTGCATTCAGGCGCCATCCTCCACTCCGAGCACATGGGTTATTACTCTCTGAAACATGTGTTGAAGCCCTTGGCAAGCCTGTGCTCCCCCAAAGGACAGCTCAGATTCATCTCAGATTCATCTACTCTCTCTCTCCCAGTGCCAAGAATGGAGGTGAGATGTAGTAGATACATCATCACACACATTTGAGGCACATTATCTAAGGTCACCCGAGAAGCATGGTGCAGTTTAAGGTCATTCTTCCCTCTCTCTTGTCTGTGCACAAATCCAGGTTAATCCTTGCATGGATTGTGGCTTGTAATGGGGATGACCAAATTTCAGACAAGAGATGTGTCCATGTTGAGCAGTTTTCCTTTCTGAGATTGGAAGTTTGCAATTAAATAAGGAAATAAACATCCCCCCCCTCCAATCAACATTTTGAAGACCTAAAATCAGCCCCATGGCTCTTATTTCTACAGCACTTGCTGTAGTGAGTGCTTCTCACTCCTGCAGGAGTGAGAAGAAAGAGACCACACCAGATGTGGGTCACCATGTCCTTGCACTGCCAGTGACACGGCCCTGCCCACCCTCCACCTTGGGAAGATTTATGAGTTCCTCTTTCATCTCATAATCCTTCATTTTAGCCACATCACCTCCTCTGAATCTGCTGTGAGTCAACAGGACTTGTCTGTTAAGGCAAGATTGATGCATGGCTTTAGAGCAGATAACACATGCCCCCCAGTCAGCCAGAGGGATTTTGGCAATATTAACCATCTCTTCTCTCATACCCATAACCCATAAAAGAGGGATGGATGAAGTTCAGGACCTGCATGAAGATGCTCCAGGTGCCATTTCCTCGTTGACCCTTACCCCAGACAGGCTGGAGTTGTGCTCTGACTGTGCTGTGCAAAAAAACAAGTACATTTTTCCAGCTTCTTCCCACAAATCTTGTGCCCCACAACCTTGTTTTCACCTGCTGGAGAAAAACACATTAGGGATGTTGTGACTGGCAAAAATATTTACCTTGGGGTTCTGGTCAAACCCTTCCCACATGGTCAAATCCTTCCTGCCAAAGCTCTCCCAGAAAAATAACCACATACCTAGAGCTGGTGCTGTGGTTTGCTTTAGAGGTGGGTACGTGTCAGGAATGAGAGATGGCTGAGAGCAAGCACTTCCATTTTCCCGGAGAAAAGCCCCAGAGCTTGATATGGGAGGTCAAATCTCCCAGCTTAAATCACTTTATTTCTTAAAAGTTGCCATCCCTGGAAAATATATTGTGGCCTTCACCTAAAAGCAACGTTGCCATCACATCAGATGGGGATTGCGGCTCCTTTCATCCCTGGCAGAGGAGGGCTGTGTGCTGCAGGCTGAGGGTTGAAAAGATTACTTTTCTTTGGAGATGCCAACAGTTTCTTCAGCAGATTTCTCCCCCTCACTCCCCGCCACCCCAAACTACTTTCACAAAAGAGACCAAAAAAAAAAAAAAAGACAACAAAACCCAACCCATAAATGGCTCCTGTAGTGTCTGCAATGTAAAGAATTAGCTGAATGGGAAGAAATGAACCATGGTCTTTATGTCCTAGTTACAGTCAGTGCAAACATTGCTGCTAATCCCTGTTGTTGGAGGGGACTGGGGAAGAGGCACAGATAGATCCCACTGGGAACATTTTGTCTCTCTCAATCTACACTTGAGATCACTTTTTTTGTGTGTCTGTAATAACATTGAGTTGTATTAAGAAGCCTGTGGATAACTTAAAGCTGGGAGTTTATTGTTCACTGTCCCTTCCACCGAGTGTAGCACCTACAGTCTTCATATGCAGGGAGGTCTCAGCGGCCCATTCATTTCAGCAGAGAAAAAGAAAGCTATTCATTCCCAGCAAATCCCATTTTGCCATGGTAACCCCCCCTTCCCACCCCTCAAACACAACAGTTGTTCACAGGGCCTGTTTAAAACAAGACAACAAAACCAAACCATCGCCTATCCAGCCCTGGCATTTTCTGCTTTGAATTTGCTAGCAGTGTCCTGCCCCCTTCCCAGGGCAGGGATAACCCAGAGGTGAGGAAGGGAAGGTGTATACACCTTGTTTTGTCCCCTGCCACCCCTGGTTACATCCCACCTCGAGTCCCCAGGTGAGATCCATCTCAGAGATCCATCTCAGAGAGCTCCCAGAGCTCCCAGACTGTGAGGGTAACAGTGCCATGGAATCAGGGGACAACATGGGGCACTTCTTTTCCACACTGTTGTGCCAAGGAGAGGATTTTGGCATGCCAGAGACCTTGCAGGGGCTGGGGAAGGGAAAAACAGGCACCTTGCCAGTTCTGTCCCAGTCTGGAAGGATCAGCCCTGTTTTCAGCTGTCCTTTTCCTGGGGAGCATGTCCATGGGTCCACCAGCACCCGGGGACCAGCACAACTCCCACCAATTTGGGGACCTCCAGCTGTCTTGGCTCCTCCAGCCATCCTTGGGAATGAGCCCTGAACCTCGTAGCCCACAGCCACAACCAAGAAAATCCAGTTTGTGCTGCTCATGCTCATGGAGCATTTGTGGGGGTCACTAAAGATGTGCTTAAGCTGCTGAGGGAGGACAAGGGTGATGCGAGGCTTCTACTCGTATAACACTGAGCAACCTGGTCTAGTGGAAGGTGTCCTTGCCCATGGCAGGGGGGTTGGAATGACACGTCACAGAATCACAGAATATTTTGGATTGGAAGGGACCGTAAAGATCATCTTATTCCAGTGCCTTGCCATGGGCACAGACAACTCCACTGTCCCAGGTTACTCCAAGCCCTGTCCAACCTGGCCTTGGACACTCCCAGGGATGGGGCAGCCACAGCTTCTCTGGGAAACCTGTGCTAGGATCTCCCCGCCCTCACGACCAGGAATTCCTTCCCAATATCCCATCTAATCCTGCTGTCTGGCAGTGGGCAGTTCTGTCATTCCAGGCTCTTATCCCAAGTCTCTCTCCTTTAGGCTCTGGAAGGGGCTCCAAGGTCTCCCTGAATCCTTCTCTCCTCCAGGTGAACACCCCCAGCTCTCCCAGCCTGGCTCCAGAGCAGAGGGGCACCAGCCCTCAGAGCATCTCCGTGGCCTCCTCTGGACTGTCACTAACAGGTTCATATCTCTCTTGTGCTGAGGATCCCAGAGCTGGATGTCGTGCTCCAGGCGGGTTCTCACAGGGCAGAGCAGCGGGGGAGAATCCCTTCCCTTGCCCTGCTGCCCACACCTGTATTGATGCAGCCCAGGATGTGTTTGGTCCTCTGGGCTGTAAATGAGTGCACACTGTTGTTTCATATCCAGCTTTTCACTCACAAGAACCTCCAAGTCCTCAAGGAATTTTATTTATAAAGTCCCATTCAAATGATTCTGTGATATCCAGCTCAAGGTCTCCCCTCTCCATCCCTCTCCTTTCCTGATGTCCCACACCTGTGTAGCATTGAGACGTGCAGGGCAGGCTGGGGTGCAGGAACAGCACCCTGTTTGGGCAGGGGTTTTCTGGGGACACTCAGACCCAAACCATGTTGATCTTGCACCCAAACTGCAACTGAAATTACAGTTTCAACCAGAACAACCAAGTCTGAAGTGACCCATCCACTGCCCCATTGGCCTGAGACCCTCTTCCAGCCAGACATAATTCCCTGATGTAATTGTTGTCTGAACAGAGACTGATACTTATTACATTGAGGGAGACTCATGGGATGAGGAGCAAAACAGGGAAATCCAGTTGAAATCCAGCCAAAATCCATCCAAAATCCAGCTGAGCAGTGTCTGGAAGACACCAGCTCCTGAGCCTCTGCTACGTGGGTTTTACCTTTGCAGCATCATCTCTGCTGAGAGCAGTGCTTCCCACAGCTGAAAATCACATAATTTTCATTTAACTTGAATTCACTTTTAAGAGATGATAAGGAATTTCTTGAATAAATACAGTTTCAGTAAAAACTGAAAATAAGAACTGGTTTTGATTGCAAATTTGTGAGTTATTTTGTTTTTAAAGTGCGGAGAGAGCACAGAATTTTGGGAAATAAAAACAAATATTTGCACTAGGTGTTTTTTTAAAAATCAATCCCGGCAACACAACAGATTTTATCCTTCATTTTATTTTTGACTGAGGTGAATGAAACCCTCCTGGTGACCCAGACTTTTCCCTGCTATATCCTGGGCATAAACCCCTCCCTTTCCACAGGCAAACAGGGTTAGTCTGTTGGTCACACCACAGCCTATTAATATGTAGATATTTTAAACACCCTCCAGATCCCTTGGCCAACTGCTCCATGTGGGTTTTTCAAAGCACACAACTAATTCCATGATTTTTAGTGGCACTTCTTTGAAGGTTTCTCATCTCTCCAGAACACTTTTGCCTTCCCAGAACACCCAGCACATTCTGGGATCTGGTACTGTTGCCTGAAAGGAAAAAAAAAAGGAACTGCAGAGTTACAAAAGACTCAGAGCAAATCGTGTTTGTCTAAATCCAAGAGTTAATTCAGCTGAGCTGCCTATTCCTGGACGGAGAAACTGCTCCTTTCCATTCACAAGGATGAGAATTTCACTTGCTCAGACATTTAAAGTCGCAATGAATTCCTCTAAAAAGTCCCTCAATAAAAAAAAATCCCTTAATGACAGAGCCTGGCTCACACTAAACTCACTGCAGTTGTGGCTTAAGGGGTGAGAAAAGAGAGGAAAATAAATCCAAAGGCTTCTCCATTCTCAAATTTTCACTCAAAAGCCTCTGACATGAGCAAAGGCATATTAAAACCCAGCCTCTGGAGGAATGACTGCTCCCAGCTGTCTGTCCTGCCTCTTTCCCCTCCAGTGTCACCATATATGTGACACAGACAGCCTGGCTCAGGCAGCAGCTGTTAAACCACTGGAAATTTCACACAGATTTAGGGTTTCTTTCATATATGAAGTGTAACCTGCAGCTGTTGAGCAGCTGCTCCATGGGAGCTTAACCACCCGTGCAGAGGAGATGGGGATCCCGGGCAAGGGGCGGAGGACAAGTACCTGGGGGAACCAGAGCACCCACATTTGATCTGCATCTATAAATCAGCCCTTAGTCCACATCAGAGCTTCGTTTTCACTCAGGAGGATGCTTTGGGGGCCTCTCTCTGAAAGGTCCCTGCTGCCTTCAGGGTGCACAAATGTGGTGCCACGCAGCCCAAACCCAAATGGGAGGTTGAAGAAGTGCTATGACTTTGCACATGTGGATGCAGCCCATGCATCCTGCGAGTCCTTGAAGTATATGAACGTAATATTTGGATAGAAAGAACTGCACAGCAGTGAAATAATAGGATGCATTTATGGATTATGGAGTCATTTGGGCTCGAAAAGCCCTCGAAGCTCATTGAGTACAACCACTCCCCCAGCACTGCCAAGGATGTCCTCAAGTGTCACATCCACAGGGACTTGCAATCCCTTCAGGGATGGTGAGTCCACCACTGCCTCGGGCAGCCTGTGGCAGAGCTGGACAACCTTTTCTATGAAGGAATTTTTCCTAATATCCAATCTAACTCCACACATGAGAAGATAAGCACTAGATTCTGACTTTTTGACTTAGTGAGGACCAGCAAGGTTCTTACCCCTTGGCTATGCCAAAGCCTTAAACACCGATAGCCACTGGCATTTTCTGGTCCCCTCAGGGCTGAAATGAATCCCTGGGCCCAGCACAGTGCATCCAGGAATGATGTTACACAGCCACAGGGGAGCTACAAGGGTCCTGTGTGCCATTTTTAAGCTCATTGAAAGCAAACATAGCTTTTAACCTACAAAAGGCAGGCTGAAACAACAGGCCTCATTGTTAACCTGAGGGATCATGGCCATGCCAGGAGCACAATAACTCAGGTGCCCCTCAGCCAAACCAGAATTTGCACTGCTGCTCAGGGTTTGTTGGGATTTATGTCTCCCAAATCATCCAAGATGCCACCAAAAACCAGGAGCTACACTGGGAGCTGGTGTTGCCACAGGCTGGACCACACTTATGTCTTGGAGCTGGCCTTTTCCTACTCTGCTCCATACATACTTCCCTAAGGGACTGAGAAGGTGCTCAGGTGAGATTGTCCTGAAAACTTCAACAGATTCAGTGTGATCATTGATAAATAATATCAAGAACTGTCAATTTGCCAGAAAAATCTCTTTAATTTTGCCCTCATCCACTCCAGGCAAAGAAAAACAAGCAGAACATGGATTTAGAAAAACAAATCAATTAATTTCCATATGCTACTCTTCATGTAAAGGGAGTTCTATTTAATTTCATCTCATTTTGACCTCGTCCTCTATGATTTCCACAGGAATGACCTTGTCGCCTCACCAGCCTCCAAAAAGAACTGCACAAAAACTTAAGACAAAATCAAATCATTCACTGTTGCCACTGAGCTGTTTTTATTGGTAACTACAAGTGAATTTATTTAACCTGTTGTCACCAATTTAAGAAATACTTACGAGAAATTCTCCAGACCAGTTACAGTGGTGTTTCATTGGTGGTTCCTAATGAGCCTTTGAAAACTGTGTCCTGTCCACTCTGCAAAGGAAATGGGAAAAGCCCCAACATTGCAGAATATGATCTTGTACCAACCCCGCTGTGGGCCAAGTTTTTACCATATGTATCACATTGCAAATGGTTTCCTAATTTCTTTGCATGAAATAAATGAAGAGTGAGACTCAGGCTTGCATTTCAAGCAGTCACACACACACACCACAAGAGTTTCACTGAGGGTGTGCTTTAAATATAAATAAAATATTTGCTCTGACTTGTAACTTCTTATCAGCCTAAACCAAAAGATATCCCAGCGCCAACGCTGGACTCCCAGGGTGGAAAATATTACTCCTAGCAGCACAACCCTTGTGAGGACACCCTCACAGAGCAGAGTTTCCAAAGAGAAGCTGTGGTGCCTCTTGGATGGGCTGTTAGGATTTGGGAATGGACTGAGGGCAGAACCTCAGATCCACCCGTCTTTGAATCTCACAGGGTTTTTGTATTTGTGTTCCAACATGAATTTGTCTGTTCTTGCCCTTTGACATGCTCTCAAAACCAATGAGGCTGTTGAACTCCCACTGAAGAGCATTTACAAAGGCTGGTATGGTTTTCTCCCAGGGGAAAAAAAATCCTATGGAAAAGAAACCATACAACCAAAACATCCTCATCTCTGGCTACACCTATAGCACTGTGGTGAAAGAGAGTATACCAGTAGATACCACCCAGTATACCTGAGTGGAAAGCACAAACATTTCCAACTTGGGAGGAAATTTCCTTCATGCAGCATCATCTCCCTGCTCCTTCTAAAGAAAGACTCTCACAGCTTTGGAATCTCAGGAATTTGGAATCAACTCTGATCTTTTTCTTTTTTTTTTTTTGTGGGAAGTATTACAAAGCTGGTTGACCCTTTTAATCAATGATCCTGAAAAAACACCTACATGACACTGCTGATAAAATCTGTGGGCAATATTAGCATTGGCAGGATGGCAGCTATCCCTGAGGGCAGGGCAGCTGCACAGAATGACTGGGATCCTTCAGCCAACCAAACGTATTCCAACAAATCCCATTTTTACTGAGCTGTACAGAAAGGTGCAGCTGTAGTTGTTATCTACGTGGTGGGAAAATGTGTCCTGGAAGGCTTCTGCTGTAAAAAAATGTGGATAAAACAATATTGAATTAATCATGCAACTGCAGAGATATTGAAGAAGCTGGTTGCAATACCAAAAAAATAAAAGAAAGATATTTTAAGGTAGAAGAAATATTTTCCAGTGCCTGTATCAAAAGGAAGGGAAAAAACTATATTCAACCCACCATATCCATTCTGAGTTCACAGCTCTGGCTGTGGCTGTGGCATCCCCACATCAGACATACTGGTGAGACTTTTAGATACTGCACTGAGTGAGGGTGTTTGCTGTCTGGGTTCTCTGCCTACTGGGAGATCTGACAGCAAATTCCATCCATCTTGGAGATTGACACGATTCCCTCTTGTTTAGCTAAAGGGGGGATGAATGGCGTCTTGATCACTGCTTTTCTTCTGCTGAAGAAGCCTTTGGCACCATGAATCAGCATTTCAGTGGGAAGCATCACTTGGTAAGTAATACAAGAAGAATTCAGTGAAGAAGGATTTGTTCTTTATAGAAGAGAAAACTCTTCAAAAGCACAACTTGTTCTTCCTGCTACACAAGTCAGCTCTGATCCTACTGGGGGAATGTCATTGTCTTCCTCCAGGTACATCAGGATATTTGTCATCACTGCACAGGAGTTTTCAGTAGTTGCCTGGTGTTTTAATCCTTGCCCTGCAGAATTCTGTGTCCTTCCAAGTCTGTTTTCCCTCCTGTTTTTACAGGCTGAAAGAGCATGAGAGCATCCTGTGACCTGGGCTGCCAACAGTGACTGAGAGGGGATAGAAAAGCCACCAAGCAACACATTTGGATCTCAGTATGGGCAGAAACACACTTAACTGGAATAACCTGCCAGAGGTGCCCAGCAGTCCACAGGATGATCAGCACAAAGTCTCTGTGCCCAGGAAAATCCCTGAAGTTTCTAAAAGAGTGGCTCCCAGCCACTCCTGGATGCAGCCACTGGAGACAAGGGCTCACAGCCTTCAACCTTCCCTCCGTAAAGACCCCAGATGGTAAAAAGAGAAACAGCCCTTTGAGAAAGTAAATCCATTTGGGTAGGGCTCTCCAGTTAGAGTTGTATCCGCCAAGGTTGAATAAAACATGTTCCACCAGCACTGCCAAGGCCACCACTGACCTGTGTCCCCAAGTGCCACATCCACATGGCTCTGAAATCCCTCCAGGGATGGGGACGCCACCACTGCCCTGGGCAGCTGTGCCAGTGTTTAATTTAACAATACTTTCCATGAAGAAATTCCTCCTGATGTCCAACCTGAACCTTCCTTAGTGCAGCTTGAGGCCATTCCCTCTCCTCCTGTCCCGTGTTCCCTGGGAGCAGAGCCCGACCCCACCCCCCAGCTCCCCCCTCCGTCAGAGAATTGAGAGAATTCCAGATCCCCCCTGAGCCTCCTTTTCTCCAGGCCAAGCCCCCCCAGCTCCCTCAGCTGCTCTTCATCAGTCTTGCGCTGTACAACAAGACTTTTTCTGTCCAGATCCTGGTAATAATAAGCTGAGCAAAGGGAAGGGAAGTGCCAACACTGAGCCGGGTTTTGTGTTATTTTTTTCCATTCCCAGAGCTGTACAGTGCAAAGCTCATTTGCTTAAGAGCCTGTCTTGCAGAGTTTCCCTTCCATCTGAAGGCTCCTCATAGACACCTTGCAGTAATTTTGTGCTTATGAAATTGTTCCAACCTCTGCAACTCAGTTCCCCTTCGAACAATGCATTCTCTGTGAGCCCCTGAATAGAAAACATCAGCCCATAGTGATAGAGCTCCAGTTAGTGCCCAGCCCTAGACATGGGATAAAAGTGCTTTTCAGTGTGTACTGGGGGGAAAAAAAAATGTCTTTTAATGCTCACACAGTACTCCTTTTACAATGCCAATGCCACTTACAGCTATTGATAGGAAGGAGTTGGACTAATCTTAGCAAGAGGTTCCCATGACCTTTCAGTATCTCCAATACCGCAACTTTTCTTAAAATCATCTTTGCGGGGAAAACTATGTAAAATATACCAAAGGATTTATGGCAGACAAATGGCTGCTTGTTAAGGTGGCAAAATACTGTAGGAAGAGATTTTTTTTTGGTGTTTTTATGCAACTGGTATGAGGCAGCCAAAATTCACAGGGAGCAAGTGGGAATATTGAAGAGCAAAACAAAAGTGAGTCAAAGGATTCGGCAATGATTTCATCCAACATGAAGAACAACCTGGGCAACGCCCTGCCCTGTGATATCATCTCACCTTAGCCAGTAAAAATGAAGCAACAGTGATGAAAGATGATGACTCCCTTCACTTCCTTAGATGCAATTAAAAAAACGCAGGAAAAAATGTTTAAAACTTCTCATCATAGCAAGAAAACGCATAAAATGTTGGAAGAATTGGTGGATTAGAGGTGGTAAAATGAATCTTTAGGGAAGCTCATGACAAGCAGCAGCACTGGGGATCTAGAGGGAAGGGGTTGAACTGGGGAAAAAATACAACAGAGAGAGTCAGAATGAAATTTCTCCTTTCTGATGTCTTCGTGTACAGTAAACTATGTTCACTGAGAAGCCAGTCAACACCTCTGCCAAAAAAAAAGCTTTTATTCTGGTCTCTGCATGTTGTAGTCATCCAGGCTGACTGAAATCCCAAAGAAATATGACATCTGGAATAAAATAGAAATCCTGGCAGGGCAGACAGTCATAGAATGGTCTGAGTTGAAAGGGACCTTGAAGATCATCTCATTCCAACTCCCCGCCATGGGCAGGGACACCTTCCACTAGACCAGGTTGCTCCAAGCCCCGTCCAACCTGGCCTTGAAATATATCAAAATGATACAAAACAATAAAGGGGAGGGGGGAAAATTTTGAGGAAACAGAAAACAATCAGAGGCCAGAACTGAAAAAAATGAGTTGCAAATACACCTTGTGGTGCAGGGGAAAATAAAACCCAAACCCACAAAAAACGTTAGTCTTGAAATGTGTCATCCCATGACATGTTCTGAGGGGGCTAATACTGAAAATCAGCAGGTTGTGAAACAGTCATTGATTTCCAAGTGAGAAGAGCATTATTTCAGAACCTGACTTTTCCATATAAAAATTACAGGATAAGCACTCCATTCTTTTTGTGGCATGGGAAAAAAAAGCAAAACAAATCAACAAAATAAAAGAGAGAGCATAGAGACTATCATGGGCTGTAATTAGACTCTGATGGGCAGTTATATGTTTATATCAACCCGGCTCTACTGGGACCCCTCACAATGCCTCTGTATAGAGCAGTGTGTTCGTCCTGATGTGATCTCTGGGTTTTGCATTTCAGAAGTGAGACTCATAAAAAGCCCATTAAAACAGATTAGCTCTCTCTGTTACTTGCAGCTTTCCAGCGCTGAAATTTGCCACAGTACAGGTATGGTTACTCCTTGAAGATTGTGGTGATTCCCTGTAGAAAAAATATCCATAAGCCTAATTTTTTTTTGCATGTATTCAATATTTCTAAGGAATGGCAAGCTTCTTTTATACACATGTAAACATGAAAATACAAGCAAAAACTGAAACAGATTCCTTTATTTTCATCAGGCCTTGCAGACAACATCACTGTCTGTTTACAAGCTGTCCTTTTAAGATTTATTTGCATATTTGAGTGTCTGGAAGTGTTTGTGCTCAAGCAGAAGTCTTTTTCTGCTGTCATCGAGCAGTTTTTTCCCAGGAAAAACAATTTTTACTAGAGCAGCTGTTGTCCTGAACTGAGCTCAGCAGCTCCCATTCTCCTTGTTAGATGTGGCTGGTTACCTTTCAGCCTGGAAAACACCGACACAAACGTTGATCATTTTGCTTTTCAACCATGGATTGCCCAGTCGTCAACCAGGGATGAGCTGGGCCTACAAAGCTGAGCCAGCCCAAATTCCATCTTGGTCACTTCAGATTTGCACACTGAGCATTCCCCATGTCCACACCAGCCTCTCACTGAGCTTCCACAGGATTTGGGTTCCCAACCTCCTTGGAATTTTGGGGAAGTTTGCAAAGAAAGGAGAAGGTGCCAGACGTTCCGGCTGCTGACATTCAGCCTGAAGACCTCTTTGTCTAACATGAGTTATTCATAATTACTCAAGCTGCTGATTTTCCTCCCATGTAAATGACGTTGGGAGGCAAAGAGTGAAGGCGGCAGGGCACGTAGGGGATAATGGATGGCAGGAGGGAAGAATGAAGCGGGCATGACGTGAGAACGGCTCAGTGCCAGGCAGGCTGCAGAAAACTGGGATGCTTTTGGGAATTCCTTGGGATTTTCGGTGGTACAAAAAAATCCCCTTTCAGATTAATGATAAAAAGTCGGAAGGGTGAGATATCCCTCCTCATCTGGAAAAAACACAGTTCTAGTGGCACTGTCCTCTCTAGATCAGCCCCATCACTCTTTCAGCACGGGGACCTTCGGTTCAGCCACCCCAAAGGCACAATCCTTGGACATGGCGGGGTCAGGACTCCTGAGGACATCCTGTCTTTGCTTGCTCTGCTGGAAAAACTTCAAATGAGGCCGTATAAACAATCTCATATTTTTCTTCACAGCATCTCCACCTGACAGCTGAGTGTCCCTCTCCTGGGAATCTGGGGCGCTTCACACGCAGCCGCTGAGTGCTCACTTTGGGATGCAAAGTAAATACTAGCAGATGCACACAACCAGAACGTTATCCCAGGTTCTTCTATTTTGGTGCTGGCATTTACCCACATAACCAGGCCTTGTTTCCCATCTCAAGCCTCATTACTCTTTATTAAGAGGAGTGTGTTCACTCATGGTGCACGCCTTGGCTGCACCACGTGCTTTGCAATCCACGAAGATGTCAGGAGAGGACAAGCAGGGTTTCCACAGCACAGGGATGCTGTTGCTTGTCTCACCTAATGTGGAGAAGTGATGAAAAGCAAAAGGCAATGTTTAACAGACCCACTGGAGCTCCAGCAAATCCATGGAGTGCCCAGACATCAGCAGTAATTTGTTCAGCTGTAAACCTTCACTTACCACAGATGTGGGTTGAGGTTTTCACATGTCTCTGTTAATTCTTATCCTAATGGGCCAGCATTTTCAGCTCTGATGATTTCCTGAGCCTCTGACTTTTTTCCCACGGAAGGTTTGACCTCGTGTACAGGAAAACCTTCTGGCAACACATTTCCTTTCCTTACTAGTGCTTCTAGTCAAAAAAAGTTATAACTCAGCCATGAAAGTCAAGATATTCTAAAGATACAGTTTTACTGACACATCTTGGCACAGCTGAAGAAGGAGAAAGAAGCCAGAGGCCAGTGAAGCGCTAACAAGGGTGCAAACACAAAAGGTTTTGAGGGAGACGGGATTTCACGTCTCCCAAGTCCATGCACTGTCCCACCAGCTCCTCACAGAGAAGGTGTAAAGGTTTCTTGCACAAACACACACAGACAGGGGGTCCTTGAGCTTGTTAACTGGAAGGTGTCACAGGTTTTCCTCTGGGAATTTTTCCTCCTCCAGAGGAGAGAAAACAAAGATTTGGGGTCTGTCTTAGTAACTGGAGCAGAGGGTGATCCCAGCTTCTTTCCAGCCACAAGAGCAACATGTGTCAGTCCAAGAGCTAAGTCAGCTATGCATTATTTGTATCATTAAGCATAACATTAATAAGATATTTTATTGTTTTGCCTTATCTTTGTTTCTTAACTCAAAATCTAATTTTCTTAGCTGCACGTACCCTTCCATCTGTCTGTCTTATCTGGTGTGAGCTGAGACACAACAAGGTGTTCTCCTCCCTTAAGGCTGGACACTCTTCAACCTGGGGGCACGATTTTCCTGTGCCACTTCCCCAAAATACTGTTCAGTGGGCACTGGGGTTTGCTTCTACTAGGTCTGCAACTTCCTCACGAGTGGCAGTGGAGGGGCAGCACCAATTTCTGCTCTCTGTGACCAGGGACAGGACCGGGGGGAACAGCTGGATCTGTGTCAGGGGAGGTTTAGGTTGGATCTTGGGGAAAGGTACTTCCCCAAGAGGGTGGTTGGGCAGTGAACAGGCTCCCCAGTGTTTGGTCGTGGCCCCAAGGCTGCCAGAGCTCAAGGAGTTCTTGGACTCTCTCAGGGACAGGGACTCTCTCAGGGACTGGGTGCGATTGTTTGGGTGTCCCAGGCAGGGCCAGGGGTCAGACTGGATGATCTTTTTGGGTCCGTTCCAAATCAGGACATTCAGTGATTCATGTCAGACACTTCTTGGGTCATGAGCTGCTGATGATCAGGTAAGGGAGGGAAAAAGGCATCTCCAGTGACCAAAAAAACCCAGGGAAGTTCTCTGACCCACAGCAGGATAGTTGAGCATACACATGAACTCATGACCCCTAAGAAACATGCCGTTCTTTCTACCTGATATCTGTATGTTGCTCTGCATTCCTGCCCACCTGTGCCTCAACATGCCCTGAGGCAAGTACCTCCCTGAAATGTCTGAGTGGACGTCAAATAACAGCTTCCGTTGTGTGTGGCACTGGCTGATACTGTTCAGAGCTGTTCTTCAGTTCCAAATGTTGCTTTTCTTTTAGCACCCCATTGGTGGGATTTCACACAGAAATCCCTGATTTATTATGGTAAAATACCCATTGCATTTTCACATGCAACTTCATGAAGCAATATGCCCTTAGGAAGCTGCCTGGTGGGTCTATTCCCCATTTCTTGCCCAGAGACACCCCTTAGTCTTCAGCAACTACAACTCAGGGCAGTAACCTGCCTCTCGTCATTCCTGTTTACCAGGTGGTCTCAAGATCACAAAATGGGGCTAAGAACACAGAGATGTCAGTGGTGCACTTCCAAACTGCCCCATGTCCTCCAGAGATTCATAACTAATAAGCCACTTCCTGCCAGACACCTTCATCCCTTGCTATGTCCTTTTTCAGCAGGTGGGTTGAAGCTGCATGAAGCTGTAAGAGAATAACATTTCTCCTTGAGCACTGACTGGATAAAGAGCAATTTCACACATTAATTTTTCCATAGTGCCTGGAAGTGAAATTATAGCTAAATAATAGTCTGGGGCACTTTACCATAGAATTCTAGAACAGTTTGTTTTGGAAGGGACTTTAAAGATCATCTTATTCCAATACCCTGCCATGGACAGGGACATCTCCTGCTGTCCCAGGCTACTCCAGCCTGGCCTTGGACACTCCCAGGGATGGGGCAGCCACAACTTCTCTGGGCAACCTGTGCCAGGGCCTCCCCACCCTCACAGCCAGGAATTCCCGATCTCCCATCTCTCCCTGCCCTCTGGCAGTGGGAAGCCATTCCCTGTGTCCTGTCCCTCCATCCCTTGCCCCCAGTCCCTCTCCAGCTCTCCTGGAGCCCCTTTAGGCTCTGGAAGGGGCTCCAAGGTCTCCCTGGATCCTTCTCTCCTCCAGGTGAACACCCCCAGCTCTCCCAGCCTGGCTCCAGAGCAGAGGGGCTCCAGCCCTCAGAGCATCTCCGTGGCCTCCTCTGGACTCTCTCCAGCAGTTCCAGGTCCTTGCAATGTTTAGGGTTCCCTTTAAAAATAATAAAATGTACTAAAACCCAAACCACTTCCATATTTATTTTAAATAGGTGGTACAAGACCACTGAACAGCTGCTCTGAATGGGCTGAAATTTTCCCCTCCTGAGGAGGGTGTCAGCACAGTGTTTCCATTCTGCACATACTAAAAATCATTAGCACCATCATATCCTTTTGCAGAGTTGGAAGCCAGCCCAAAGAACCCCCACAATCACTTATCAGGCACCACTCAGTAAAAAAGACATCTCAGTTTCCCTTATACGTCTTTATAAACTGGAAAAAGAGGCAGGTGGTGGAATTACATATGAGTTGAACCTTGAGTATCCAAAGCAGGCTGGTACCTTTCATGATGGTTTAATGACTCAAACCAGAGCTGCCTCTCTCTTCCTCACTCTTACAACTCTCTCAGGTTCATAGGGTTTAGTGGTTTCTTTAAAAATTTAGCTCCTGGGCTCCTGTTCTTACAGTAAAAATCCAGCTGTCACCGACATTAAACCAAAGGCTCATTCTAGTGGGTGCTGGGGAAACAGTGATCAAAAAGCTCTTAAGCGAAAAAGCAAACAAAACTTCCTGAATCAACAGTTTCAAACAAGCCACTGCCACTTCAAACAACTTTCTGTGTTGGAAAGAAGAGATATGGAAGTGATTAAGTTTTAATTAATTTAATAAGTGAGTAAGCCAGGGCTAAAGCTGATAGGACTTAAATGCCTTCAACAAGACAGAATTGCCTACAATGAGTTGCCTTCTCCAAAACTGCATTCCTCCTTCTAATGTATTTTTCCATAATATGGTCATACAAAAACAGGAAGAACTCCAGTGAAGTTAAATGTTCAGATTTTCTCTTTTCTTTTTTCTTTTCTTTTCTTTTCTTTTCTTTTCTTTTCTTTTCTTTTCTTTTCTTTTCTTTTCTTTTCTTTTCTTTTCTTTTCTTTTCTTTTCTTTTCTTTTC
>WEKX01000044.1:0-30533 GCA_013390025.1 Pitta sordida | reverse complement strand
ACTCTCCTCTCCTCTCCTCTCCTCTCCTCTTCTTTTCCCTTCCCTCCCTGAACCTTCCCAAACCTTCCCCTCCCTTCTTTTCATTTAAAACTAAATCCATCTAACTACAAAAAATGAGAGAATAATAGCACCAGCACCCCAAAATTATTCTGCCTCTTTAAAGTACCAAAGTAAATCAATTTTGGAATTTTTAAGGACGGAAATAGTTGCTAAGTCTATTTCAGCAAACGTAGGAACATGGTCCATCAATAAAGATTGTTTTGAGAGTAAAAGAAGAATTTTTTTACAAAAGGAGGAGTAATCAGTACCAAGGATGTGGATTTCTTCAGAGCATCAAGGATAAAGTTGGGCATCAACAGCCTTCAATCAGCAAAAAATTAACTGTCATTAACAGGTTTTAAAAAGCAATGTTTTCTGAACACTCACTTGCAAATATCTGATATATCTTGTTCTCACTAAAGCCGTAAGTTCCAGGCTTCCAGCAAGGCACAGGACCAGAGCTCAGCAGAGATTTTTGGTTTTGTATTTTACTGATATGGGATTGCACTGGGGATTTCCTTTGAAGAGCAGCAGCTGACGGCAGCAAAGCAAGTTCCCCAGCCAACATTTTGTGGAAATGAGAAGCATCTCAGCCCTTTTTGAAAGTCTCTTCTGTCACTGTGTAGCATGAGAACATCCACTGAATTCACTGCAAAAATCCCCCTCTTAAGCGAGAGCTCTGAGACTTTCTCAGAAGATGAAACCCTACAAATTGCAGCGAGAAATTTCTCTCTGTCTGTCAGAAGCATAAGTTTCCCAGAAAGAAAAAGATCATGTAGCTTAGAAGAATTTACTTAGGGAAAGCCTTCAGAGTGGGCTTTTCTTCTAAACACTTGTGCAATGAAAGGCTTTCCCTTCTCCAGCCAAAGACCTGGAGAGGGAGTGGGGACCTCTCCAAGGTTTCCCAGCTTGCAGGTCAGAATGCCTTAATGGCACATGGTGTTTTACAGGCTGGTGCATTCCCGTAACACCCACCTTATGCAAACAGCAACAGCCTGTTGGGTAAAACGTGTCTCATTCTGGCTTGGGGACGGGCATGTCCTGGCTCTCAAGGGGCAAGTTTGTTTCGTGGTCTCACTGGGAGCCTTCCCATCCTGTGGGGTTCCTCAAGAGTCACCCTTGTTTACAGAATCACAGGATGGTTTGGGTTTGAAGGAACCTTTGAGGCTCCTCTTGTTCCTCACCCCTGCCATGGGCAGGGACATCTTCACTCTCCCAGGCTGCTCCAAGCCCCATCCAACCTGGCCTTGAATGTTTCATAGTCTCAAGCTGTGCCAGGGGAGGTTCAGGTTGGACACCACGAGGAATTTATCTGTGGAAAGGGCTGTTAAACATTGGAAGGGGCTGCCCAGGGAGTTTTGGAGTGCCCATCCCTAGAGGTGTCCAAGGAAGGACTGGATGTGTCCCTCAGTGCTCTGGGCTGGGGGACAAGTTGAGGACAGGGCACAGGCTGGACTCAGTGACCTTGGAGGTCTTTTCCAACCTCAATGATTCTGAGATTCTTTTTCCATGGACGGGGCATCCACCACCTTTCTGGGCAATCCCTTGAGGATAAGCAGCACACACCCATGTGATTTTTAGCCACGGGGAGTTATTTGTACATGGACCATGGGAAGTAACTTTCACTGGAGAGATCTTGATGGTGACATGTCTGATTGTAATCTCCAACCCAGGCCTCTTCCCACCAACCCTGCAGGTACAAAACAGGTACTTGGAGTCCCCACCCCAAGCTTTTACCATCTGATGTGAAGAGTAATGCATAAACAATGGGAGATTAGCTGAATCTACTTGCTGAACCATGTCTGAATAAGAGCTTCCAGCTCCCTCTGCCACCCAGAGAAACTGTCACAAGTTGAGCTGAGTCCCTCAGTCTTTCTTTCTGTCTTTCTTGTCTTTCTGTCATCTCATTCCAAAAATACTAGAACAGTACCTGCCTGTAGAAGTATTTAGTTCAGTGTGGGACTGCCCTTCCTGCAGCCCGTGTGGGATTATTTATTCAGGCAGAAAACCACAGGGTGTAATCAGGTGAGAATAGTGTGACCTCAGCCAGGATCTGATCCGGTCAGAGCATCCCGTGGGGCCAGATGATAAAGAGATCCTTTTCCCAGGTGCCCTGGAGAAGGATGAAATGTAAAAGCTGTTGCATCCCCTTGGTGAGCCCCTGAGCAGGGTGAGAAGATGACACATTTCTCCCAGGCATCCCTCTGTGCTACTCGGCCCGTGGTGGGATAAGTGGAATTAGGGGGAAAACACAGCAAGAGCTGTCAGTTGGTCAAAAGCTTTGTAAGAGAAAACTCATTGTCCTGCTCACAGGTCTGACAGGAGTGCATAAGGGCCACAGACATCTCCTGCCTTCTGGATACCTGCATCAGGTGGAGAAGAGTCCACCTGAAGACCTGAACAGCAGCTGTTGATCAAACCTGTTTTGCAGCCCCATAAAAACACAGAGGGATCAGGATAAACCTTGATAAATGCTTTCACTCCCTGACAAAGTCTTGGTCAAATACTGTTGGGAAGTTGTCTCAAGCAGTTTTCCCAAGGTGAGGGAGGTGGCTCCCACCCCAGAAGTCACTTGCTTCAGCCAACCACTGTGTGAGTCCCTCTCTCCTTTCCTTACCCTAAAGCCACTTCTGATCTGAAGTTGGGAGGTTGTCAGTCTGTAATTTGCCCCTTTTCCCATCCTCCCTATCATTATCCCAGCACTTTCCCTGGCAGCTGCTGCTGTGGTGTCCAAGGTGTGCCAGAATGAGACCCATTTCTCTCCAGCATTGAAGTTTGCAGGTCAGGAAAGTAGAAGAACAGGGACAGGCATCCTCAGGCATCCCCCTGCTGCCTGTCCCAGGGGGATGAAGGTCTGATCACAGACTATGGGGTTCTGGTGGCTGCACACCATGGACAGGGCACCAGCCCCTGGTTCCCTATGGCATCTTTTTCCCATGGATAAACCAGGTATCTCATCATTTTGGTCCTGGGACATCTCATGCACACCAGGATAAACACAGGCAGTAATACAAACCAGAAGTATTTCCCAGACCTGGCAACTTCATGGTCAGTAATGAGAAACATTTTCTCGGAAGGAAGACTTCCAGGGATAGAAACATTAAGAAATCATCTTAATGCTAAAAATCAAGACAAATTATGGCAAATGCGAGACAAGGATTTTACAAATCTGTGAATTGGTCCCAGTGGTGGGAAGGGAGAGACAACAAGCATCTTGCCAGGAGGCCATGCAGAGGTGGGTACCACGCCAGGAAAAGCCTGTGCAAGCCATTGGGGCTGACATGTCCCTCTGTTTTGTCACGGGGCTGAACAGTGAACAGGATCCCTGGGTCACCATCCCAGCCAGGCTGCGCTGCTAGGGCAGTGGGCAGGATACCAGGGAGCAGGAGGTGAAAACCTGCTTCAAAGCAACCTGGGATGAACACCACAGCTAAATTGCCAATTGCTCTGCGACTGCCAAAGCTCCTGTCTTTGTCCCGGACAGGAATTCTGTGGTAAGCCTGCCAGCAGGTATGCAGGAGCATTTAGGGATGGTATTTCACCCAGCATGGCAGTGACTCATGCTGCCAGCACGGCTAAATCTCTCCCCACCCCACCCCCCCCTAAAATTGTTCTCTTGCTCCATCTGCATAAACTAACATGGGTGCAGAACTATAGAAACTTTATTAATAAAAGTCTTTTATGTGGGTTTAATCAACTCTCGGGATCTGCCAGACCACAAACTTGAAACTCTTTATGAATGTGACTCATTCCCAAAGCACACGTTCATTGGTCGACAAACTCTCCTGATTTCGCCCTGTAAAAGTCGTTTCCTTATTGGAAGAGAGGGTCTGAGGTGTTACCTATGCTCAAATTGAAGTTCAGTGACTCGCAGTAACCCCAGATACTTGCATCACATGATTTTACACTCCCATTCATTCATCCTCCAGCAGCCTCACATTAAACACTGACCCCTTCAGCAGAAATCCCCCTTTGTGCAGACACACTTCCCACTTTCACAGGGCAGGACTATCTGCAAGACCCGGAGAAAAAAACCCCCACCAAGTTATTTTTCTCCTCAGATGCATTAAACATCCAGATTTGCCACAGTGCACTGGAAGAAAAGGATTTTGATGAAAAGCCTCAATGTGTTTTGAATCAGCATCAGATCCTACTTAGGAGCTGGTGTTTGACCTGCAGAGAAGTGCAGCACAGCCAGAGATGAATGAATTTTAGAAACATTTTTAGAATCAAATACAAGCTTTGCAGGAGATTCATAAAGAGGAAAGCTGATACACGTGGATGCTGTGCAGTTCATCACTGGCAATTTAAGGTGGGCTGGGGTTCCTGCAATATTAAAACCCATTGAATTGCTGCATTTGTACAAAGACCTCTCAAGTTCCTGCCCCTCTGAGCTGCAGATGGATGTTGGATCCCAGATGAGGCTCATGGGCCGTGTGCTGTGCACATAATCCACAGAGCCAATTAGAGGCTCATTCATATCATCACATACCACTTGTAGCACAGAAAAACGGAAAGGAGAGATTTCCTGCTTACAAAGGAGTCAGGAAATGTCCAGTTTGTCAGAGGTGTGAAATTCAAACCCTGAACACAGGTGATGGGCTCAGCTGCTAAAGAGGAAACTACTCATGGGGCAGGGGAGGGGAGGAGGGGGGCATATAGACACCAAGGGTTTGACCCTCTTAACAAGCGTTTGTTAAGTTTGACGAGTTCACCACTTACACGAGCCCAGGTGGGCACATCTCCTTTGTTTGTGTTTATTTGTACATCTGCATTTTTTGCGGTACACAGAGCATCTCCCACCCAGAGCTGCTCTTCAGGCAACCTCCCACGTTTCCCTTCCAGTGGGACAGAAATCAGCCCCAAAATCTGCACCTACTCGTTCCACTCAGGTTTTTACACCAGTAAAAGTGCCTCGTTAGAAAAATTCGGAGCTAAGCAGGCAAGCAAGAGGTAAATGCATCCCTAAATTGCTTCTCCAGGGCGCTGGTTTCTCTGCAGAGCAGGACATAATGAAAAGCTAACATCACCACAGCTTGTCCTCCCCAAACTGAGCACTGGCTCACACATTAAAGGAAAATATCTTGGATGTCTGTCTGGAACACAGCCACTCGCTGACAGCCTACCATAACATTATATACAGGGCTATCTTACCTTCCAATTACACATCCCTGGGGTGTTCGCTAAACAAGACTAGTATGTTGATTATATTCAGTAACCCTCCTTTTTTTGACAGGCACTTATTTTCCCCTCTCCCTCTCAATTTATTCCAGACACACTAGAAGCCTGAACAAAAAAAGAAAAAAAAAATCACTGAATTCTGATGCCCATTTTAATTTCAAATTAAATTTAAATGTTAAATTTTAACTTCAAAACCTAACTTTCACTTTGCATGTTTCTCAAAAGCCCTCAGTACCCTGGTGCATCCTTGCTGATTACTCAAGTCAGCAATGCATTTTTTTCCCAGGGGAAACATCTCTATCTAGTATTTCCCTCCCTTTCGCACAAGGAAGTTGGTACTAGAGGTACTACGGGATATCACCACCTTTTCCACTCTGTATTTGCATAATACACTTGGCTTCCAAGTGAGCTGTGACCATGTCAGTGTTGGCAAACTCCAATCCAGTGTTGACATCTTTTGCAAACACCCTCTCCATTCAGCAAACAGCATTAAAAACCACTTTAAAATATTTGAGGTGTCAGCAGAGCGAATTAATACGCACATGGATATTTTACCAGCATACTCATGGACCAGAGAACATCCTTAATTACCTCAGAATAGCAGATCAGTTAGAAGACTGAAAAAAGTATAGCCTTAAATAGAAACAAACATAATGATTTGGTCACCATGACACCAAGGCCAGTGCTGCTCTCCCGTCAAGATCTTTGTCATCCAGCCTTGCAGGAGTCAAACGTGGCTACGGATTGCGGTGATTGCAGCTATCTCTGTGTGGTCAGCAGTTGGGCAACGCTGGGAGACACCCCTGTGCCACATCCATCATACGTTTCAGAGCCTTGAACACCAGACAATGCCCTCCTGCCATCCCCTAATGACTGGGAGATGCTGCAAGGCAACCCCTGAAACTCTCGGACTGCTTTCTCGGGAGCTGATACAAGGAGCCAAGAGGTGCAAAGCCAGCCGGGCAATGTGAGGCCATACAAGCCTCAAAACCACACCACCACCACCCCCCCCCAGCTCTAATCAGCAGTTGCCAGCGTCAACATCTGGATTCACTGAGTCCAAGCCATGGCTTTGATTTCCTGTATTTCACCTGTGAGATAAAGTGTGTTCAATCAGCTGTAAAGTAGGAAAATAGATCAACGTTTTTTAGAAAACCTGGCACATACAGACACCTCGACTGAGGCCAGGCTTTCCAGCGCTCAAGGCTGCCTGCCCCCCAAGGCCATGGGGCTCCCCGAGGCAGTGTGCAAGGCAGACTTCCCTGGAAACCTGCTCCAGTCTTTTTTTTTTTTGGTCAGAGCATTTGTTTTTGAATGTGTTTGTTCAGAAGAGAGAGGAGGGATAATCTTTGCTGAGCAGGAAAGCACAGGCTGGATGAAATCCAGAGCGAGCGTGCTGCATTAGGATGTGGTGCTGTGGCTGTTCCCCTGCTCCACTGAACTGCAGGGGGACAATTATGGAGTGATGTGCTGCAACACAACCATTGGTTTTTGCTCTTTTTCTTTTATTTCCTTACCTTTTTTCTTTTTTCCCCATAAAGAGCTAATATCTTGGGAAATCTCCCAAGGTGGCTAGAAAGAGACACGGACGTGCCAAAACATGATGCACACTGGACACCACTCCCCGCTACAGCTGAGCCAAAGAGCCTCTCCAGCCAGCTGCTTTAAGGCTTGACAAGTTTTTCCATACTCCAGGATCAAATTTAGAAGCAGTGATCAAGCTAGCAGCGAGGCACACAGATGGTTTCTTTGTCAGGAGATCTTCAAGCTCAGAGGACTGGTCCTGTCTGGCATCAAGTCTCCCTGTTGACTCAGGACTGGTCGCCCGTTTTCCTAGGAAAAACCTTAGCGACCTTTGATGGGATTCAGGGCTGGAAGAGTCAAACTCACCCCAGTTAGGAGACACCACAGAGGTCATTTTACTTCCCTTTTCATCACCTGCACTCTGTGATCCACATATTTATTTGCCCTGGAGGTGGGGCTGGTTCCCAGCCTCTTTGAAGGGCCACCACCTGTTACAAGAAACCTTGGTGACTGCCCCTTTTGCCACAATAAAACTCAAGAAAGCCCATAAAACCAAGGGGAAAATTCAGCCTGAGTGCAGGTTCAACCGTGGAAGAAGCAAGAGTTTCACTGGATTTAGCTTGGGGGTGCTCAGACCTTGTCCTGGGCTTGCTGCCAGGCACAAAAAGCTTCCTGCAAACCCAGTCTTGAGACACAGCTTTGCTAGGGCAGATGGCTTGGGAACACCTCTGGAGGGGCTCCATGAGTCCCTGGGCACTGCAGCAAGGACCTGCCAGGAGACAGCACTAGGCTGCAAGTGGGGAGCAGTTCAACTGCTCCAGTTTGGGTCTGAGCTCCACCAATATCTTATCTCAGGCACTCGACCTTTGTGGTGGGTCATGCTGCAGAGTGGGACAACTCCTTTTGCTCTCCCTGTGCCAGGGCTGCTCCCCAGGGCTGACAAAGCAGCAAAATCTGTCTCCACCTCTAGCACTGAGCCCTTTCCCCACAGCCAGTGAGGACCAAACCCGGATGCCTCAGTTTCCCTACCTGCTACAGGAGCCAAGCAGTGCTTTGAAGTCTCTGACAGGGAAACCAATGCCACATGTAAGGCTTAAGTACCACTGCAATGTAATTACAATAATTTCCCTTATTAAACGTGGCTTTTTCTCCTCTGCTGAGAGCTTTCTCCGCTGGCTGGCAGGAGGTGGAGCAAAACAACAGGAGCCCTGCTCACCCCACTGCTGTCTCAGGCCACGTCACTTGGCTCACACCAACCTCCTGCACCATATTTCTTTCGGGAATGCAACACAAAGAGCGTGGGAAGCACAGAGGCACCAGCCCATTGATCTGCAGCACTCAGACAAATCCCATCGCACTCGCTCCTTCTCCCTTGCCTCTGCCCCTTTGTAGTCATGACCTCTCCCTGGCGAGGCCAATCTTCTTGATGGCATTTCAGGGCTGACCAGGGCACTGAATGGAGAGTCAGCCAGAACACTGCCTTCTTTGTTAAAATAGTTCTTTTAACATATGTAAATGGGGCAGGTTGCTGCTCCAACTCATGCACCCCTCAGGTATGGACCTTCCTCGAGAGCTTTACCAAGCCCAGGTTTCTGTGTGAAACACGAGCTGCATTCCTCCTCCCCAGCCTTCCCAGCAAAGAAATGTGACCACCTCAGATAAAACAGTAAAACGTGACATTTTGTGGGGTGAGAAAGCACTTCATCCTCTTCAGGAGGTGCAGGGTTTTCATGCCACCTCTGCTCGCTGCCACATTACAGCCTCCCACTGTCCCCCAGCTGGCTTAGGGGTCTTTAACAGGACAAAACATCCCACAGGGACAGCTGGCAGTACCTCCAGACCCCAACAGATCCTTCTCACTGCCCTTGTCTTCCTATTCTTTTTTCTTTTACCTTCAGTGTGGTGACACTTGTCCTGGAAACCTTCACTGCTTGTGGGATTTCATTCTCTCATCATGCTTTGGGACACAATACTGATGTTTAGATACCTCCTGTTGTCTCAGATGAGAGGTAAAATAGTCTTTCCAGTCACTTGGAAGTGTCTTGGAACACTGGAACACTTGGAACACTGACTGCTACTGTCAGGTTAATGCTGGGGCTTCATGGACGCAGGAACAGGGAATTAAGACCCTCATTCACAGAACTGTCACCAGAAACACAGGACTTGTCCCACGTCTCAGTCCAATCAGCCAAGGAAAAGAAAAAAAGTAAGAAAATTTGAGGTTTGACCAAGGGACAAAGAAATCTTCCACACACGCTTGAAGGGAGCCCCAGGATAGACCCCAGACTTTCATTCCATGGTGTTTTAGCCACTAAGAGTCTATCCCACACCAGGATGCAATTGAGATGAGCCACCAAAAGGAAGAACAGGGTGGGATTTTGTTCTTTGCATTCCCATTTCAATGCACAACACTACATGTTTGCTTTTGGTAGCAAATATCAGGGCTACCAGGCAACAAAGAAAGCAAAGAGTAGGAAAAAAGAGGAAGAGGAGGAGACAGAGGGGGAGGAGGATCAGAAGTTAAAGGGCACCCAGAGCCTCGTACAAAGCACTTTGCTTTTGATCTTGTCCTTGATCATGAAGGTCCATCCCACTTTTGCACAGTCACAGGTCATATTATGGCTTGTTTCCTTGACAGAAAGAAATCTGCAGATATGTTTGTCTCTCACGCACAAACCTGAATAAGGGTCACATTTTCAAAGAGGTCAATGTCTATTGTATTCTAAACTGAGGACATAAGGGAGCCCAAAGTATCTGGGGTTTTTCTGCAGCTCTCCTTTCTGTGTGAATGTAGATAAGCAGTTTAGGATCCTGCTCCCTCCACCATGCCTCATGTTAGCAAGTTTTTTAAGAGGAAAAAAAAAAAAAGAGACATTTTAAGGAATTAGTTTTTCAGCAAACTTTCTGAAAGTTTACGTTGACGAGAACAGAGAGAGGAAAAAAAGACCCTGTAAGTATATCCACTCAGAGTAAGAATCAATCTATGGGTTCATGTCCTCTTAAACACTGGGGAAATACACACACCAGAGATGCCTTAAAATGCCTTGACCATCACACAGCTTTCAGTCAGAGCTCATACTTCCTTAAACACCAAAGTCAATCAACATCAAGACACAAACCCACAGCAGATCAAACATCCTAGCTGCAATGCTCACAGGACCATGGGGTGCGGGGTTTTTTTTCCCCTTTCTTTTGGACAAGGTACAAGAAATAGACAGCTAGTTTCCAAACCATACAAATTTGGAATGAGCCGCTGTTCACCAGGGAAGGACCCAGAGCTAATTACCAGCAACCCCCACATCAGGCTCCTAGGATGATTCAGGTTGGACTGGGCCTTGGGGGAGTCTCTGCAGCCCACAGGCTGCCTGGAGCAAGGTCAGGTGTGAAGTCACACCAGGTTACTCAGGGCTTGATCCAGCTGAGTCACCAAAGTCTCCAAGGATGGAGTCTGTACAACCTCCCTACAGACCCCTAAGTTGTGATGCTCATGGACAGGAAGGTATCAGTCAGTGAATAGCAAGAGAATCCCAGAATGACTGATCTCTCTCTTGGGATTCCTCATCCTACCAACACTTATTAACACCAGAAGGACGAAGAGTTTGGGCAAAGTCCGCAATAAAACCCACATTCACTAAAAACATCCCTGCAAAGTGAAGTTCTCCAGGGAAAGTGCAGAGCACAGACTCTTTCCCTGCAGCTGCATTAAGACAGAACCCACTCCTTGCCCACGGTGATCTCAACCCCTAAATTTAAACTAGGAAATCAGCTGTCATTGGGAAAGCAACCTGGGTATTTTCAGCCACCGAAGAGGAGGATTCCTGGCATAGCCTGGAGCTGCTCCGCTGCAATGACAGTGCTACAGTGATTTGTTTTGCCTTATGCGGGAATATGCCTCCAGCTGGCCCTGGGGAGGAGACGTGCACAGGCAGGTTCAACTGGTGTAAGATAGGATGGGTGTAAGCCCACACCAACCCTTACGTCACATCTCCTGACACCCCGTGACACAATCAGGCCCTAAAAGGTCTTTGGCAAAACCAAAAGTATCTAAGGAGTGGTTGTTAGATCCAGAACAAGTTAGTAGGTAACTCCTGCTAGGAGACTATCTGGATGGGTCCATAAATGCAGGAATATGAGATGACAGCCCTACACAAACCGGGGCTGGTCTGAGTGACTGACAAGGCTCTCCCAGTTCAGGTATTTTCACATATTTACATTTTACATATCCTACCTTGCACACATATTTACATAATTATTCCCTACTTTCCTGCATGACCAGAGACCGTTCCAAACAAACTGATGCAGTGAAGAAGAGAGAGCAGGAACTGAACAGTTTAGGTCCTGATCCAAAACAGAGAAAGTTGTAACCATGTTATTGCAGCCCTGGTTTCAGCTGTTCATCAAAGCACTTTCTGAAACTAACGTTGAGGTCCAGCTGTGCCCCAACACTGGAGTAAGCCCAGGTGCTAAAACTTGGACAGGATTAGGAAAAGAAGGTGGTTTGGTACAAGCAGCAGCATCTTATGCTAAGGTACAACCATAACACGTAACCATGCTGGTGGGAAGGAACCAGAGCTAATTTTCACTCCTATTTTATTCATGGACTCATTTCCCTCTGTGGCTCACACCTTGCCAGAGGCAGAAATGAAGACCCGTTCCTGGGATTATTCTTGTTAATGAGTGAACAGAAAAGAACTTGACTTCCAGATCAAGTTTCAGGGATTGACGCTCGAAACAACAACCTAATTATCTGTGATTTGAACTTGTTATAGTTGGGAACTGTTGCTCAGGCTCAGCTTTGATGTCAGTTTCTGAGTTGTCACTGTTAGAGCACCCACACAGCTTGGTGAGGCTGGGGAAGGGAAACAAGCACAACACTGCAATGGGTCCTCATAACATTTTCACTCTCTGATCCTTTCCTTCACAAAAAACCATGGCTCTGGTGACACCTTCCTCAGCACAAGGCATCTGAATCAGCTCAGCATTTTGTCCTTGCTTCAGACTCCATTGCAAGACTCCTCTTCATACCAGTTGTGAAAGTATTTGTGATATAGGTGCTGATTCAGGTGTTTTTCTCATGTACCACACCTCAGTGATACAGGTATCAATGAAAGGTTACCCATCCCATTTTTGCGTCCAGTATCTCCCAGCTCCTCTCTTCCCTCACTCATTGGGTTGTTGGAGATTCTTCCTCTCTGGAATAAGAGTTGTGATGGTCCTAGGAAGGGGGCTTGACACAGAAATCACAGAATCACAGAACAATTTCGGTTGGGAGGGACCTTAAGGATCATGCAGTTCAACTCCCTGACATGGGCAGGGACAATTCCCACTGTCCCAGGTTGCTCCAGCCTGGCCTTGGGCACTCCCAGGGATCCAGGGGCAGCCACAGCTTCTCTGGGAAACCTGTGCCAGGGCCTCCCCACCCTCACAGCCAAGAATTCCTGCCCAATCTCCCATCTCTCCCTGCCCTCTGGCAGTGGGAAGCCATTCCCTGGGTCCTGTCCCTCCATCCCTTGTCCCCAGTCCCTCTCCAGCTCTCCTGGAGCCCCTTTAGGCTCTGGAAGGGGCTCCAAGGTCCTTGTAGAACCTTCTTTGCTCCAAGCTGAACACTCACAGCATTCTCAGCCTTTAAAATGGAACTTCACGTTCCCTCTGCTTGAGACATTTTCCCTCCCTCCCCTTTATCCTTCATTGCCTCCCTCTTCTCCAGGAGCTCACAGCTCCTGGTAGTGGAGGCATCCAAACCACAGGTACAGGCGCTGGATGGCAACGACGTCAAGAAACTTGGAGATTTCCTGTTGGAGCACCTATGGAAAAGGAACAGCTTATTTTTTTCCTTCGTGTGTTCCCATTTATTCATCCTGAACACTTCGCTCTCTCAGCGGAAGTTACATCTGCTGCATCCAAAACCCCTCTTTAAAAAGATACAAGACAGTCATATCCCATCAGGGCAGCTGCTCTTGGAGGTCTTCTGGGATCACAGCATCAAACAGGTTGTGTTTGTACTATTTTCATCAAGAACAATTCTCCCCAATCACCCCAAGAAGTGATTTCAAGACCGGTATTTTTTAAATAGTTAAAAAAAAAAGATTATTTCAGATTATTTCTTGAAGACCACTTATTTTGCTATCAACAGAAATAATCAGATTACAGAAATCAATAAGAAAACACTAAAGGAAGTCACATCTTCCAGTTGTCAGAAGCCACAAACCTTTGTAAGCACTTGTATATAATATACATTATTAAAAAAAAAAAGGCTGAGAATTAAGTGTGGCACTTATTACAGCTACTTTGAAATAGCTGTAAGCAAGTGCTTTGAAAAAACATTTTTTTACTTAGTTAAGAACTTTAAAATGTTTGGAGGGAAGATGCAAGCCATTTTGGAAAGGTTGGTCCACATTCTGAACCTGCAGATAAAGTCACTGTGGTTGTTCCAAGGGATCTGTCATTTTCCTGAAGGAATGCAGAAGGTATTTCTATATTAAAAAAGCTGTGAATGCAACTGTGTCTATACTTAACACATATGAAATGCCTCATTTTTTAAAGATTATAGAGCTGGGTAATTTTTGCAGCCTCTTCCTATCACATCTTCATTATTTTTTTCTTCCAGCAAACCAGAAATATTTTTATTTTCTCTTGATTTCTTGAAACAATGAGACTTTACTAATCATTTGGAAGCTCCATGCAAGCAGTTTGTACTTGAATTTCCAGAAACACAGCGTGTTATTTACACTGCCAGTTGCAAAACATTTTACTGTGTAAAAGCTCCCTTAGATTTCACCAATCTTTGCCTTTTTGTTTTCTGAATAAACAGACCTTGAAGGCAAAGAAGAACGCTGCATGGAAGGAAAACAACTTGGCTACTCTTAGAGCTGCAGGCTAAATATGAATTGCACACTCACTGCTGGCTCAGGTTGACAAATTTGGAAAAAAAAACCTGCATAATTTTCAAGACACAGCCCCAAAATTTCGTCTCCCCAGGGACAGTGACGATGTACAAGATTACCTGTGTTTCTGTCTGCTCCCACTCAGGTATCAGCTCTGCCTGAACATCCACCCTCTTCCAGTTGCTTCCCAGTGGGAGACACAGTTTACGGGTGACACTATCCCTGGAAACACTAACTGGAGTCTGCAAACACTCATGCTCATTTTTCTTAAAGGAAGCCAGACATTCTTAAATGGGAGACACCACATGACTGGTGAATTAAGAGTAGATATCCCACATTTACCAGTTTTTTGAAACAAAACAAGAGCTTGCAGTAAACTAACCCTATTGGGATAATATGTAGAAAGAAAGAGGCAGTTAAAAAAAAATCCTGGAATGTGTAAGAGTAGAAATCAGGCAAAAAAACCCTCCAGAAGGCTCATTTTTAGCTCTGGGATTTCACATTTCCAAAAGGGACAGCTTGCCCTGCATTCCCACCCCTGCAGAGGGGAGAGGAGAGGCTGAAGGCATTTAGCAGACATTTGCATCTATATTCTGCAAGTGGCAGATGCAGAGGAAGAGATTCATTTCCCCTAACATAAGCCATCTAAAAATTAAATGGCTGATAGTCATCTTGGGTTCTTTTTAAACACAGTTTAAAATAGCTGCTATGTGCAGGTCTGCCCTGCTCTCTCCCCAGAGATTACTGAAAGCACTCAAGTGCCAAGCTTGAACAGGGGGGCTGAAACTAAATCAGAGGTATCCCACCCTAAGCACAGCTCCTGAATGCATGGTCTGTATCCAAAGCACACTGGAATCCCTGGAAAAATCACGGCTGCAATTTTGGAAGGGTGTTTCAGTCCTCTGCTGCTGCTGCTGAACAGAGATTCGGTGAGGCCAGGATGACCTGAGGTGCTGTGGCAGCCCATCAGGGCAACCTGCACCCAGCACCCTCCAGGACAGCACACCAGTGCCCATTTGTTTTGTCTCAAATGGAAAAGAAATCGTGCAAAGAAATGAGGTGGATGTGCTCCCAACATCTCTGTGGAGATTAATTTCTTGGGATATTTTTACTGCTGGACATTTGACTAGGGCAGCATCCATCTGAAAGCACCTGGATGAACACCTCTGCAGTTCACAGGCAGAAACCACAGCAAAACCCACAAAAAAGGTTCTATGGGGGAACTTCTCCCCTGCCTGCCCCCCTCCCTCCCCAAAAAAAGAAACAGAAAGAGTTTAATGTGTCCATGAGCTCAATTTTTCACTGCACTCTAACACCCGTGTGGACATGCACAGAACCAGGAGGGAACAGAGCCCAACCAACCCAGCTGCTCCTTCTGACCCCACACGACCCTCAGGCTTGTGTTTGGGAGGCCAAGGGTGTGCCATGAGCAGCACCCCAAAGCTACCCCAAAGGACAGGGGCGTGCCGGGGGGGTGCTCTGGGCAGTGCAAAAGCAGCACCACAAGACCCCAGCTGCCAGAAAAACACAACCAGGAGACATTTAGAGATCCAAGGGGGGAGGAAGGAGAAGTCTTGGACAGGAGCTCCCGTTTTTATTGATGGGGTCTTGTGCTGCAAACTCAACACAAGACTTGCCAGCGAGGGCTTTGCCCTTTATGGGTCGCATATTTAGCATCTAGCTGTCAAGGGAAGTTGCGTGGGGAGAAGAGTGGGAGTATGGAGGGGAGGAAGCTCATCTGCTTTTTAATTTTTTCTTTTTTTTTTACGTGGCAGATGCCGGTTTTCCATGCACGCTGCCAGCTCCACACAGAGGGGTTTGGGATTTTTCCCTAACACGGTCCTTTGAGAAACAAAGGTTCGACGCAAAACGCTGTCCCTGATGAAATGTGGAAAGAGCCCGGGCTGGCTGCCGGTGAGTGCAGCTATTCATCTGAGCAAGCAGCGTTTGACATTTGGGCTTGGTGGGTCTCAGGTTTCCCTCTAGTAAGATATGGGCTGACTCCGCCGCAGCCAATCTCGGTCGGAGGCTGCGGATGGTGCCGGAGGGAGCCACACACACATCCTACATCCCACATCCCGAATCCCGAAAGGCAGAGCCCACGGACTGGCTGCTGAAGTGCAGCTCCAGCAAGCCTGACCTCAGCTGCACCGGTGCCGTGGCATCGTTGTCTGGTCCTCCTGGACCTTCTGGTGATGCTGCTCAGCTGCAAATCCCACTCTTTTTTCTTTTTTTCTTTAACACTTCTTTATGACTTGTACTTGTTTTTGCTTTTTCTGTGTTTCCGGCTGCCGCGTGGTTTATCTTCTGTTGTAATCGGAGGCAAGTGGAAGCTGTTTTTACAAGAACAGCTTTTAATTTCCCAACACAAGTTGAGCTTGATGCAACATAACCAGCAGCATAAAGGGAAATCCTTTCTGTCAGCCAGAGTTTCAGAACAAACCCAGTCAAATTGAAATCGTACCAAAAGTGACAGGCTTGCAGAGAGAGAGAGAGGTGTGAGCTGAATCCACAACTCAGACATGTCCTACCCAGATGGAGAGAGCCCAAGCCAGACAATAATACCACAGTCCAGCCTTCTGAGAGGTGTAATCCACAAAAAATGCCACTCTGGGTGGATGTGTCACTGCCCAGGCACAGCAAGCCAGCTGGAAAGAGCTGACATGCTCGCCTTTGATGCCTGAAGCATTAAGCATGATTTGGTAGAGACACTCTGTGGTACTGGGAAGATCTATAAAATCCCTTAAGCTCTGCATTTCTGTGTCTTTGTCTTTCATCCTCTTCTTTCCCACCCCGAAACTTCACTTTAACCACAAGCAAGGTGGGAATTGCAGCACGAATAACATGAACATTAAAATAAGTACTATTATAAGTCAGGGTTCTTGAAGTATTAGCCCTTCCTGATGCAAGTACTGAAATTCTTATCTACGAAATTTAAAGCAGTTTTGTACAACGCAGTTTTTCAACGGGCAAAAATCCCTTACCACCTTATTTTGCACTGAATCTCCCACAGCTGACATTGCCACACAGCTTCTAACACTGCCCACTTGTCACTCTTACTTCCACTTCTTGAGTGAGTGGAAATTAAATTTTAGGAATTTGTTGCATAACTTGTTAAAAAGAAATTAGGAATGAAAGCAAATCCATCTCTCACATCACAGGACAATATATGAACTCTGTAGTCCCAACAGGCATCCACTCGCCCAAAACGTTAAGAACTCTGACCCAGACCACTGAAATAAGTGCAAAAAACCCACTGTCCAGCCATGGTTTATAAGTTTTATTTGCCATGTATCCCCCTCCTTTGCCTTCAGGAGGAGGATGGGCTCATCTCAGGCTGATTTTCTGCATGGCTCCTGGCTGAGACCAAGGCCTTAGGCAAAGCTGAGCCTGACACTGATCCATCTCTTTCTCAGAGGAGAGGCTGGAGCTCTCCTAAGCAAGGTCTCAGGCCATCGTGCCTGCCTGTGATCAGCCCTGTGATGTGACTGCAGGGATACACAAGTTTCATGTGTGCTGCATGTTGTCACAGCCCATGCAAGATCTGGCACGTCCCTGAGTATGAGGTACACCCAAGATACTCATCTCCTCAGCAAATACCAGCTGGGCCTTTTCAGAAGCTCCTCTGAGAGTATTAACATGGAAAAATGTGGGTATGAACAGCACAGTCCCAGGTGTCTACACGGGTACCCCTGTGAGAGCAGCTCCACGGGCCATCTGGGCATGGTGAGGGTCACCCCAAAATGACAGCTGTGAAAACACTACAGCTCACCCCAGCCTGCTCCTGGTGCTCTGCTTGGCCCCAGAGCACTGAGCCCTGGATGAACATCCATCCATCCATCCATCCACCCATCCATCCATCCATCCATCCATCCATCCATCCATCCATCCATCCATCCATCCATCCAGACCTCATGCCAGGTGGGAAGTGCAGGAGCTGTGGGTGGAGACGGAGCAGGTAGAACCAGTGCACACCACCTGCCAGAGGGCTTGTGCTGAGTCAGGCCAGGCACCCAGTCCAAAATAAACAACGGGAAACTCTTGTCTGAGGAACAGTTTGTCCACGCTGTCGAAACCTCGTTACAGCCTCATCCTGACAGGCACCTCTGCTGTTTTTGGAGGGTGCACACTCACGGGTTTGAAGCACATCTGGAAAATGGAATAAAGAGGTCGAGCCCGAGAGAGCAGGGGCTGACCTCGAGTTCTGCATATTTGCTCCCACTGTCTTTAGTATTTGTACATTTTAGAATGGACTTGAAGATCCTTGTGGGTCTCTTCCAGCTCAGCACATTCTACAACTCTGTGAAAAAGGGATGCAAGTTTTTCTCTTCCTGTTCCTCAGGAAGGGCACAGGCTTTAGCACTACACAGTGGGGTTTTGTCCATCCTACAGGAAGATGAGCAGGTTTAACCCTGTCCCATAGGGAAGCAGTGGGCTGGAATGGCTGGAAAGGTTAGAAAAGGTTGGATGAAGTTCTTGGTGACATGACCTAGATATTAGGGTAGGATGAGGTGTTGGTAGTAGGATGGCAACAGGTCAGGTTAGGTAACAGGTTTGACTAGATTAGATTAGGTAACGGGTGATAGGTGATAGGTTGGACTTGATGATCTCTATGGTCTTTTCCAACCTTACTGATTCTGTGATTCTGTGATCCTAAGGCACACTTCCAGCAGTACAACTACCACTTGCCATCATTAGAATGTTATTTTCCCTGTGAAGACCCCCTCCCTTTGTTTTTCTGCCACAAACACATGGTAGAAAGGGGCACAGGGAGCTCCAGCTGGAAGTTTTCTAGCAGCTTGAAAAACACCTTGAGGAACTTCAGCACATTTCTGGTGATGTACTAAAGGGTTTTATTTACACCAAGTATATTCTTTAAACAGCTGATAGTCACTCCAAAACAGGTCAAGCTGACCCCTGCCCTGGCCTCAACGGGTCTCACAAATCTTGAATTTATGTAATAAAAAAACTTCCCCGAGGACAAACAACAGACTGGAAAATGCATTAGTGCAGCAACTGCTGAGAACACGCATTTCCTAATCAGACTCTGTCAATGTGGCACACACCAACTTAACCTTATCTCACCTCATCTGGGAACCAGGCTGTGTGCTCACACAGCAGCTGTGCTACTCCAGAAGTGCAGTGGGGCTCAGTTCCAGGTCACTATTAATCACTGCACAGAGCAGTGAGGACCTACACATGCCCCTAAATCTGCAGGGCATGGCCACAGCCCCATTTCTGGGAGCTGAGGAACCTGGGCTCTAAATCCCCGCTCTGGTAACCTGCAACCCACTCTCAGATGCAGATCAGGAGCTCCTTTGGCTGTTGCTGCTGCGTGTGAGTTGTTTGAGCTCCCCACCTGCAACCTGGTATTGGCCAAGGCCAACACAAGACCTCAATTGCTCCAGTGCATGTTGGGAAAGACCCACCTAGCGAGGCTGGTGCTGGAATAAGCTCAAGGGTTGGAATGGAAAATGAGATCAGGGCTGTGAATTCGAAAGTCACAGTTTGAATAGTTATTTGCAATATACCAGATTCTGGCACCCATTATGTGCAGTGTGCTACAGCATTTCACCAGCCACTCAGTACATCTCTGATGCCTCAAACCTGGAAACATCCAAGGCCAGGCTGGATGGGGCTCCGGGCAGCCTAGTCTACTGGAAAGTCTCCTTGCTTGCTGCAGGGAGGTGAGACTAGGCGTCCTTTAAAGGTCCCTGCCAACCCAAACCATTCTGTGATTCCATGATCAATCCTTCCATTGTGAGTGGTAGATAATGGTTTAACAAGGTACTCACACATGTCAGAATTTTAATGTGCTTTATTTCACACCAAAATAATTTTCTAAAGTTCAACTGTTACGCAGCCTGGTAGCTCTGCTCCCACATTCTACCCAGGGCTTGACCCAAAGACAATCTCCTGACCTGAGCTCAAACTTTGCACCAAGGAATATGTTGAGGAGAGCATTAGGAAGGGGGATAGTGAAGAGAATCTCTGATGTGCTCTGCAGTTTTGCACCTCATTTCCAAATATCTCTTTGTACTTATGCAGTACCTTCCTCAGATCCATGGAGGAGAAATGGCATCGACTCTGCCTGGACTAGTGGAAAGTCACCCTGCCCTCTGAGGAAAGAGATGATCTTCAAGATCCCTTCCAACCCAAACGATTCTGGGATTTGATGAAAGGCCACCCAGAATGTCAAACCCCATCAGAGAATCTCCTGTCACACACACATCCTGCTTCTGCTCTCCTTGAGAAGCAGGCAGGGAGGGATGAGAACAAGATCACCACACCTGCAGCAATGCCACAGAGAGGCCCATTCCAGCAGTGGCTCTAGCTTCTCACTGTCCCCAAACACTGTACCCACTAACTACACAACTGTCCAAGCCACACGTACTGGGAGCAAGGGGGGAACATGGAAGTAAAGGAATAAAACAACGCCCCTGCATGGTTTGAGTCCCCAAGCTACTTATCTGCCGTCACACTGATGGGAGTCAGCGACACTCCCTCTTCCTTCCCAGGAGAGTCACAGTGAAATCTATCTCCGGAGCCAGTGATTTAGACTGGAATTACACAGGTGGCAGCCACATACCACAGATTCTTTGGGTTTGACTGGTTCTCAAGTGATTCCTAGGAAATCTATTTTTAGGCCTGTAATCGCATTTTTCCATGGCACTCCATCACCCTCCCTTCCTCCCCACTCCTGGGCAGAGCAGGAAAAGGCTGAAGGCAGAGAGAGACCAGCCTCCAGCACGGGGAAACAAACAGCCCTGAGCAAGGAGCACACCTGCTCTGAAGCACAAGACTCATCTGTCTCCTCCACTGGGGCGAAGCAGCTTTAAGACAAAGCAGAATTCCAGAGCCCCAGAGCAGACAGGCTCCAGAGCCTCAGGCTCCAGGACACAATGCCACAGGCAATGCCAGAGGCAGGACATTTCTGGTCCTGGCATACAGCACCTGAATCTCATCTCTTTTTTTAGAAACAGGATTAATGAATAAATAGTACTGTTTGTGTAGGGTAGCTCTGTTCTGTGTCCAACATTTGCCACAGTGAGTTCTTGGTTCATATCCATCCTTGCCTTCTCCTCAACTTCAGCCTGCTCCATACTCTGTATCTACTCCGTACTCTCCTCCACACTCAGTCTACTCCATAATCTGCTTGCTTCCTGAGTCTCATTTGCAGACTGACACTTGCCACTATTAAAGAAGTTGTCATAAACATTCTACTTTTTGCTCACCACAGCTTTTCTCCAAATCAGTCAGGGTTTTTTACCACTCTACCAACCGTAGATTTGCTGAATATCACAGTTTTATTATTACTCTTCAAATGACTTAGAAGTTCCTGGAGTCTGTTCAATAAACTTTTCATGAAAAAAGAGTAATTCAGTTTTGTGTAGGTGAGAAACTTTAGCCCAGTGAGCATGAGAAAAACCTCCTGAAAATAAGTTGTTTCATGGCCAATTCAATGATTAGAGTTCCAGTAAATACAACATCTCAATGCTCTGCCATCTCTCCAGTTCTCCCTTCTGTGTTTAAATGATGTTGACTCCTGCTTCACACTCTAGATTTTGCAAAGGCCCTTTTCAGGACCTGAAAAAATATCTATTTATAAATAACCACAGCAGAGAGGAAAAACACTTTAGTGTAAAACACACTTACAAGCAAAATAAAAACCCCAACGACTATGCCATGTGTATCTTATACTCGAGTTAAATGTTTATGAAGAGGGATTCATTTATTCTTTTTTTTTCCCCCAGGAACAGCTAGAGTAAACACACAGGGAAAATATCTGCAGTAGAAGACACGCACCCAACACTGATGGAACATGATGGGATACAGCCAGTGCTAAGGTCTCTCAAAGTAAAACCTGGATAAACTTTCTTTCTGAGATGTGGTGGGGTGAAGTTCATGAGATAAGTAACAGGAATGATAAACATGCCATGTAGGTCATCAAGACATCACGACAGCAATGAAGGCACAAGACCTCTCGTGCTCCCTACAAGCCTACAGTTCATTTTCTGGCTCATACTTCATTTTTTTTTACATTTTTTTTATTCTAAGTATGGTGGTGCTAATGCAGAGGACCTGATGTGATGCCTGTGTTTGGACAGCAAAGAACCTCCAGGCACATCCAATGTGTCCTCCACCACGGACAGGGATTTGGTCTGCCTTGCTCTTGGTGTCCAGGCTGGGCACCACAATCTCTCCAGCCTGGCACCTTAACTCTCTGGAGGAGCTTGCTGCCTTGAGCCTCTATGCAACACCTCACTGATTTTCCAAGAGATTAAAGCTCTGGTTTCACAATCATTAATGCCACATTTGGGCAACTCCTGATCTCACAGAAAACACACTTGGCCCAGGTAGGGTGGGCCCGATGAATCAGAGCAAGGGCATGACCACCAGGGGAAAAACAACAGCTTCTCTGGCTTGACACCGGCCAGGAGGAATTCATCATGCTGACAATTTCAAATAGCTGTGGATTAACAGCCTGAGATTACACCTGATCTGTTCTGCAATTCCTATGGATACCTGCATTTCGACTGAGCACCACCAGCCCTGCAAATGGACTTGCTCTCAAACAGCAAGTTTAACTTAGTTATTGTTTGTTACCTTTTGATCTTAGCTCATCTTCCATGAGAAGTACTTTATTACACTGTAAAACCAAAGCAAACAATCACAAGTGTAATTCAGACTTAATTCATGTTCCAAACTGCCTGTTCAATTTAATTTTTCACATAAATGTACCAAAGTCAGCAAAGATGGCACAAGCACTAAGCTCCCTGTAGCTGTTTCCAGAAGAGGGCAACTGCACCCCAGTTACTAAATCCTTGGCTGGGGAGACCTCAGAAGGATTAAATTCCCCTCTGATGCCAACCCAGCATCCCTGTAACCATCCAGTCAGACAACACAGACTTTGGCAGGTGGAGAGGCCAGACAGAGCCCTGCCCAGCTCAGCAGCATCACAGCAGATGGAAAACGTCTGGATTTACAGATGGAGGAAGAGCTTAACAGAAATACTCTCACAATGAGGTGAGACTTCCCTGAAAACGTGCGTGTCAGGAGCGTCAAGATGTAATTTTTTTATGTATGGAATTTTCTGCAATACCCCATCCTAATTACTGGAGCTCCACTAGCAGCACAACAGAACTGCTTACATATAATCCAGAAAGGAATGCAACAGGTAAATCTATCTTTGTCTGGCCTCTGTGTCTTTTCCCTCTCTCCCACGTACAGTTGTTGTTCAGGATTAAGGTTTAAAAGCTTTTTTTTTCTGGAAAAAGGAATCACAGAACCTATTTTCATTTTCTGTCAGAGCACTCCAGTCATCATCCCCACAAACCTGCAGCCCACTTTGTGAACCAAAAAGTGCTTCCTGATGCACCTGAATCCAGCAGCACCAGTACTCTGGGGTGTACAGCTGCAAAGCTGCTGTGGGTATTGTGGCATCAGCCTGTTTAAACCCCATAAAAGTAGAAATGGGACCTGAAATTTTAAGTGTTTCAGCTTCAAACTTTAACCCAGCCAGCACTTAAGAGAAAAGCTGCGCTACTACAAGGAGTGCAGATGCCTTTCTAAGGCAGGGAGATCTGCAGGGCGTTTTAAACACTCCACCCAGTGGTAGGAAGCTACATCTACTGCATGAATAAATCCTGCCTGGTTTTACATGGGCAGTACATAAATACTTCCCACACATTTCAAAAAAAATTTTAGAAAACCCCCAAATTTTCGTTATGCTGTATAATAGAGAACACTCACATAAAGAATACAACCAACCCTAAAAAGGAAAAAAGTGTATTCTTGGTACACTCAAAGGATGTGATTATCCCTCTAAAATTCGACACATTCCTTCCTTATCTTCTGCTCCTTCCAGGAGCACTATTAAATTCCCCTAATTCCGACTGCTCACAGCAGAGATGCCTTCATTTCCCAAAGGCAGAAACACAGTTCCACCGCTGTTACATCTGGGAAATCAGAGAATATGGCTGGGAATTGCATACAAGGATCAGGTATTACTGGTGTTATAAATGATTGGACTTGCTCGTAAAGACAAGCTCAGACCAAAGCCTCGGGGCTCAGCACCCCCGTGAAAGATTGGCTCAGGAATCAAGTATCAGAGCCTGTGCTCACCTTTAATAAGGACCTGGCAAGAAAAAGTCAAGTTTTTGAATCCCTGCCCATGGCAGGGGGGGATTGGAAGTAAAAGAAGGTCTCTTCCAACCCAAACCCTTCAATGTGGTTCTGTGATTCCACATTCTGAAGCACAGCAAACTGTGTTTGTGCATGGCCCAGAAAAAGGACTGGGTTTGTCCTTCAAGGACAGGCTTAAGAGTGAAATCAAGAACCACAGAAGAGGAATGCAGCATAACCCCCCCAAACACAGAAGAATGCCTCCCCCCACCCTGGATACAAAGTCAGTGACAACTCAATAAATACTAGTCTACACAGAGTGGTTGTCCATGGTCTCAACTATGGTTTAATGGACACAAAGTGGATTTAAACTAGATCTTAGGAAAAAAATCGTGGCTGTGAAGGTGGGGAGGCCCTGGCACAGGTTTCCCAGAGAAGCTGTGGCTGCCCCTGGATCCCTGGAAGTGTCCAAGGCCAGGTTGGACGGGGCTTGGAGCCACCTGGGACAGTGGAACAAGATGAGCTTAAGGTCTCTTCCAAACTAAATCATTCCATGACTCTATGAACACATCACTCTGAGCTTGGTGACCTCAGCTGGATGTTGTGGAAGAAGTTGCCTGTATTGCAACTGCACCCCTGACTTCATGGGAAAGGATTCCACTGGTTCACTTCAGTGTGGCAAAGCCCCTCATCTGAAGCAGGAAATGAACAGAATAAAAATGCAACAATATGGGAATATGCAGCTGGCTCACACAGCAGAAGAAAGGTTACTAGCAGGATGTACAATCATCTGTGCTGATAACACCCTTGTCAAGATCCCTGGAAGATGTAACATATACAACAAGTTATCCGGAAAATGAGGTGGACATCAGGAGGCATTCTGTGTAGGAAATACACAATTATTCAGGATGATACAATACAGCTCTCACAGCTTGAATTACATACAGATCTCAAAAGTTTGAGTGATAAAGGGAAAAATGGCACATTATGTGCAAAATAAAGTGCACAAAGGGGACTATTTTTTACTGTACAGACATGGAAAGAACTAGATGAGATCTTGCAAGAACTGTGTCCAGTTCTCTGAAAATGAAAACATCCACAGTCAAGGCAGGAGAGGGGATCAGTTACTGGTCATTATGGAAGGCACTAAGAAGAGAAATCATCTTGCAAAAGATGTGGCAAAATCCACGTCGCCACTGTCTTTTGAACAATGAAACCCCAGTTACCCCAATCTACCAGGGCAGAGCAGAAAGAGGAAAACAGGTACAGCGTTAAATGAAGATCTGTTTCTGGACTGTGGGGGTGTTTTTTTAATCCACATAAGCAGCACTAGGCATCTCTGCAATCATTAAACACACTGCATCCATAAAACGCCCTGGAATGGTGATCAACACACTTCAGCTGTTATCCACCAGTTGTAACAACACTTGCCTTGACCTGAATTTCTTGCTAGGCCTGGCAGTCAGGTTCTGAACCTCCTGCCTTCCACAATCATCTCATGCCAGCAGGGTGGCAAGAAGCTGCTGTAGATAAGGCGTATTTTGACAGTGGCAGAGCATGAGGAGGAGGAGGAAAGGTTGAAGTCTCTGTTACTGCTGTAGTCTTACGGAGAGATGTGAGCTGTCTCTGACAGGGATCTCTCCAGCTGTGAGTATCTCATGTGGACATCCACACCAGAGCAAGCTGCAAGTTGCTCTTGATGCTGCAGTGAGCACAAAGACCTCATTTCATCCAAATTTTTTCTGTCAAATGATTTATAACCTGAATTACTCTGCCTCAGAGAGGCCAGGCAGCCTCATCAGTTGTGCATTTCCCAAATTGCCTAAAAGCAGCCCCACACAGAGTGACCCAAGAAATATGGATGATGCTATCACAGGAAGTTAAGAAATGAGTTGCTGTTACCATTCAGCAACACAGTCAGATGCAGCTGCCCCCCTTCTCAGAGGGCTGGAAGATTTGCTAGAGATTTCTAGAACCTACCTAGTAAACACCAGTTACTCATCAGCCAGCAGTCTCTCCAAAAGCCAACACTCACTTGCCAGAAGTAACAACCCTCATAATGATTTGCTTTTAAAATAAAAAAATTAAACAGAACACAAAGCCCTTTTTTCCCCCTTGTTAAATTTATTTATCTTTTGGGAGGCACAATGGAAATTTCAGCTTCTGTTCGTTTTCTTTTCCCTTGCAAAACAGCAGGGTACAGGTTAATAGACATCAATCTACAATCAATATATACTTCAGAAGGTCTCTGATTACATTTTCACATTTCCTGATAATAAAAGAGGCACATGTGCCAGGCAGCACCAGTAGCTGAAGTAAGAATGGTTTCAGCAATCCTTGCTTAGAAAGCTACACTGATTGCTATTGTAAGGCAGGTTTGGTGAAGGTTTCACAGGCAATTTCCTCAGGAAATGAAAATAATTTTGCCTACAGAAATACATTAACTTTGATTGAAAAGAGGCTTTTAGAAAACACTTCATCAGTGTGAAATTATATCGATGTCACACTTCCTTCAGTTAGAAAGGCACCAATGAATCTTTTTTGTTCAGAGTTCTGACTTCTCAGCTGTTCCTTTACCTTGCAGGAAGGGCAGGCAGTGATGTCACAGGAGGCAGGGGTTCCAGGCTGCAGTCCCCAGGCTGGCTCAGGCGGTGTTCTCAATGACAACAGCAATTCCTTGTCCACCTCCAATGCACGCCGACCCGACCGCATATTTCCCACCGCGGCGCCTGCACACAGAAACCCACGGTGAAAAATCACTTAAATCACCTGGGGAGCCACAGCAGCTCCTCTCCTGGTTTTATGTAAGGAAAGCAGCAGCCATCAGCTAGGCATTGGAATGTGTGTGCTGTTCTTTTCCTGGGAAAGTATCGCAGAGCCTCGAACGATGCTGAAATATTCCCATAGAAAAGCAATGACTTTAAAGCTCATCTTATTCCAAACCCTTGCCATGAGCAGAGACACCTTGCACTAGACCAGTTTTACTCCAACATGGCCTTGGATACTGCCAGGGTAGTTTTTAAGCTACGGGAGCACTGCTGATGTAGTTTCCTACAGCCACACTCCAATAAACAGCTTTCTGCAAGGTGCAGATGTTCTGAGTCTTTATGGTTGAACACTAAGACAGACTTGCAAGTGCAACCAAAGAGATACAGTGATCTCTGCCCCAAGGGGAAAAAATGGAAAATTCAGATTGAAATGGCGGTAAACATATCAAAGAAGACAAAAGATTCAGAATTTCTGTCCATGGGCTAAAGGGTAAAGAAGGTGATGACGTAGTCTTTTAAAGTAGCCCCTAACAGTACCCAGAGGAGGCTGGAGAGGGACTTTGGACAAGGGATGGAGGGGCAGGACAAGGGGAATGGCTTCAAATTGCCAGAGGGCTGGGTTAGATAGGATATTGGGAAGGAATTCCTGGCTGTGAGGGTGGGGAGGCACTGGCATAGGTTTCCCAGGGGAGCTGTGGCTGCCCCATCCCTGGAAGTGTCCAAGGCCAGGTTGGACGGGGCTGGGATCAACCTGGGATAGTGGAAGGTGTCCCTGCCCATGGCAGGGGGTGGAAGGAGATGGGCTTTAAGGTCCCTTTCAACCCAAACCATTCTATGATCCTATGAGATGCACTACATTAAGAAAAGAACAGGCTTGTCTCAAAGGCCTTCCAAAAAAGGGAAACCTTCCCATGACTCTTTTGGGCTTGGATCAGATCTGCAAGTAGCAAAAACCCCTGTAATGACAAGAGACCGGAATATGAGGCAAGGGCAGGCGTTGGACTACAGCACAAAGGTGACAGATTTCTACAGGAAGTGGAACTTTCCTGAAGGGAGGCTTTGAGCTGATCAACTGGAAGAGTCACATGGTGAAAATCTTTTGCAGGCATGGAGACCTCAGCTCTGCACTCACTACCAGCAGCCATTGTCTCTGTGCGTACCTTAACTCATGAACCAGATGGGCGGTGATTCGTGACCCTGAGGCACCCAAAGGATGGCCTATAGCGATAGCACCTCCGTTGACGTTGGTTTTCTCAGGGTCAAGCCCCAGAACCTTCTCGACAGCCAGATACTGAGGTGCAAATGCCTCGTTTACCTAAAGCACCAGAGAAAAAAGGTGATTAACACTCAAGCTTTCACCGGGTCACTCTGGAGGACAAGTACTAAATATTGTTTATGAAAGCAGACGTAGTGAACACACAAACTGTCAATCCAAACCAATTAAATTCGAATACTAAGCAAATATGAGGGATCTATTCTAAAAAAAAAGGGGCTGTGTACTCTGACGCAGCGTGCCCATGAAAAGCCTGACCAAAAAAAGGTCCTGCTCACCACCAGAGAAGTGTGACTAACTGAAAACATGAACAGCCCAGCCAATGGGTAAAATGTCACATCACATGAGGGTATTTTTATTCCACGGGATGCTATCACACCATTTTCATCTTCCACGTGCCTGGGATTTTTGTAATGACTCTGCAACTGTGCAGTAGAAACCAGAGGGATGGAGGTCAGTTGGGCTCCTGACATGCAGGAACACCCACATGTATGACTGGAACGTTTCTACTCATAAGATCAGGGGTAAAACCACTGTTCATGTAAGAACTTCTCACCTCTACCAAATCCATATCCTTCAGGGTCAGTCCTGCTTTCTTCAAAACCTCAGTAATTGCAGGGACAGGGCCTGTTTGTAAGTTAAATGCAGTTAGCTAAATTAAAATAAAAATCCAAGAATAAACACAATAAATACAAAAAACACAGCCTCCCCAGAACCTTTCCCACTTTTTTTCTTTGGGACTACTACAGAATTTGGCAATAAAACTGTTTTCTAGAAGAAAGCTGACTTATTATAATCCACTAAGGGAAATTAATCTCAAAGCACAGCTACCTGAGGAAAGACACACTCAAAGAGAAATGGAAAGGATTAGTTATGTATGTGCTTGTAGGACAAAGACTGAGAGTGGCTGATCATTACACAAAAAAAACCTCAATTCTAAAATACCGACAATCCTAAATGCTATCTCACTACCACAAAAAATAGTGCTGAAAACTCAATGCTCAAAGAATAAAAAGCTCAAAAATAGGTAAATTGTCACAGAAATAGAAAAATTAAAAGAGGAAAGGGCCCAGTCCAGAGCTCAGAGAGCCTCAGGCGGCTTAACACTGAACTCTAAATGCATCTCATTAGGGAAGGATTTTAGTATGCCCCTTATGCCTCAGAGTAATGGGAGGTTCTCATTGTTCTCAGCTGCGGACAACACAAAGACCACTAATGACAGCCAAGTAAACGTTTTCCCCCCTCTCTCTCTTTTTTTAAAATAATGAATTCTCTCAGCAAACACTGTGAGGCAGGACTCCCCATCACTATCAGTGTGTGAAAGGGCAGTTGTGCAGGCTGGACTCCTGTTCCCAGATCTGCTGCTGTCATGTGGATGAATCTCCTCTGGTCTCCTGGTTCCCGGCAAAAGGTGACAGTCCCTTAGGATACTGTTTCTCAATATGATTTATGAAGTTTTTAAACAAGCTAGGAGAGTTGCCCGACCTAGAAAGAATGGGCTGGTTTAGGAATCACAATGACAGCATAAGGTTGGGAGAAATAAACCCTCTCTCCACATTTGCTTTGAAGGTTGTGCCAGTCAGACAAAACGAGCAGGGAAGCAAATCCGACAATGCTTCATTTGCATTTCCACTGGCACATGGAACCAGTCAACAATTGGTTCCCTGAACAGAAGGACAGGGAGGAAAAGTGATGCTGGGACACAATACTGCCTACAAACCACACAGAAAGGAAAAATCCTGGGGTGTCTGGATTGGCCTCGAGGAATTGTTTGCATTAAAAGCTACTTGATGAGGAAATATGGGGCTAAAACCACCAGGAGAGTATTTGGTTTGCCAAATAATACCTGAACAGATGTGCTCCCTTGAATCCTCTCTTATCTTGAGCCACTGAGTAACTTCGGCAAGGGGTGAGGGAGACAAACCATGATTGCATGTTTTATAATGGAATTTAAAGCTTAGAGGGAACTAAAGTGAATTTCAGGAGAAAAATGCTTTTAAAAAAGCACTGAGAGGATGTTTGTTTTCTTGACAGAGAGAACTGTAGCTCAGGGCTACTACTACAGGTCAGACTTCAGAGCTACCAGACTTCAGAGCTACCAGACTGAGTACCCTGCAGCCTCCCCTTCTTTCCTTCAGAATGTCCAATACAAGAATATTTTAATGCTGCCTGAAGCAATTAAATGATGTGCTTTATTGCGACTTACCAATGCCCATGATGGAAGGGTCACAGCCAGCTGAGTGATATGCTACTACCCTTGCCAGAGGAGTCAGACTGTGCTTTTTAAGTGCTGATTCACTGGCAAGGATGACTGCACCAGCTCCATCACACACACCCTGGCAATAAGAGAATTAAGTATTCTTAGTGATAAAACACAGGGAAACAAAAAAATCCCCACACTCTTTAAAGTAAATCCTCAACAAAAAAAAAGGCTTGAGTTCCAGACACTGTAATTAACATTTAGCAGACAATGTTTACCCAAAACAGCAAATGACAATCTTTCACTATTCTGAGGACTGGGAAAGAAGGTTACATCCAGGTGTTTAAGTAATTCCAGTGTTCCAGCAAAGAAAAATACATTTTTGACTCTTAAAAGTCTTCTTTGCATTGGAAACGTGATTCTGCAGACTCGCAGGAACGCTATTAATAATGAATAATGTATATGCTATTAATCACAAGGGAGGCGGCACAGGAGAGGGGGCTGCCGAATCACGAGGCTTTTGAGCTTTCAGGCTTCCG
>WEKX01000043.1:0-12101 GCA_013390025.1 Pitta sordida | reverse complement strand
GTGGTGCGGGGCCACGCCGTGCTGCCGTGACCACTCCTAAGTTGCCATGTGTTTCTGAAAGCTCCTGAGATAAATGTGTCATTTCGTTTTTATTAAACTTTATCTTATCAAATGTAAGAATTATTTCAGTCATTAAAACGTTAGATAGTCTATGATCTTGTTTATATTTAAAATTTACCATTAAACACAATGTAGATCTGATTTCCCCTTTAACTGGTTTTAGCTGTCAGGATATGATTAATTTAGATAAATTAAAGATAGTTCAGACCAAACTTTAATTTTCTTTACTGTCTGAAGAGATACAAGCCTTTATCTATCATCTGAGTATGAAAGCAGTCTATCTCCCAACATACTATAAATGACAGTTAAATACAATTTTTAGAAACTCCACGTCTTTGGATGTGCTATAACAAAGGGAAAGGGCATTTTTTACAGCAGTGTTCTGGTGTGTCAGCCAACCCTGTGTTGTAGGCCTTTCAAAATTTTTGAGTAAAATATAACTAATTCTAATTAGTTAATTGAAAGTAATTAGAACATGTGTCATATTTACTAGTGAAGTTAGTTTTGGTCATGCAGAGGTTGTTCTTCTTTCAATCTCATATTCATTTTCAGACAGGAAATATAGTCTAGCAGATACAATACTAAAAATGCATTTAAACACTTTTTCTCTGATGCTAAATGGAGAACTGTGATGGTCAGAGTGTTGGTACCAATCGCTTATGTTTTTTATTATTTGAAAGAATATCAGGAAGTCAGCAAAAAATATGATACTGTGCTACACTGAATGTTGTATAAAATGTCAATTAACTATGAAAAGAATAGAATTGTAATTTCTATGAGTAATAGCAGATTCTTGCATGCACAATTGTTGTAAAGTGTGCAGCCCTTACTATTTAGGTTGGGAAATTTTATTTTCCTTAACCTTTAGTTGACATCATCAACAAGCATAGTGAAATCCAGGATTGTTTAAAGTGACAATTTGATCTCCAGTATGATCTTTGAGTTAAACTCTCTATAATTAAGAAGACATTAATTCAGTGGGGAGCAATGAAGATTTTAAATATCACATAAACCATCTTTTCAGGGAGCTTTGAATAGTATCCTAAGTAAACAAAAATTAAGCTCTCTACATTTAAATAATTCGGCATAGAGTTGAAAGTGCCACTAACAGAGGAAAACTTAAAGAGCACTGACATCTCCCTCTAAAATTCGTCACTGACAGTGAAATACTGGATAACAAGTCCACAGGCTGCTTTATTTGATTTGGGGGGGTTTTAGGTCTATTATACATATTAATTTTATATTAGAAACACAGCTCTAAACTAAAAGGCATAAATGTTTAAAAAGTTGGAAATAATTGACAAAGCAGGAAGTCCTTTAGGACTTCATCTTTCTTTTAAAGGATTCTGTTTCTCATTTCATTTTGGAAGCTGAACTCTTGAATTCATGGAAATGTTCTTTAAAATGCAGACATGTGACTCCTGTTTGGAGCTGACTGACAAGATCTAATCTACATGGGTTGTTATTATAAGAGACATTTTAATTATGGGTTTATACATTATTTGGGAAATTTATCTAAAGTAATGTTGAAAAGTAAAATCTCAACTATCAGGCATTTACTGGCTTTATCACTAATAAATTCATTTTCTAGCCACTTAAGTATAGATCAAATAACTGGTTGAATTTCATGCTTTTATGTTATTATTGCCTTCACAAAATAATTTATAAATTCTCTTTCTCTTCTTACTTGTTCATCTAACCGTAAACAGATGCACATATTTGAACATACACAGGTGTTCATACAAGAAATCAAGCTACTTAATAGAGAAAGTAGAAATTACTTAAATGGAAAGCTTATCTGTTTACCAGTTCAATCTACTTCAAAGGTAGAACAACAATTTAATGCATATTTCAGCAATTTCTTCACAAAAATGAACTGAAATATTTCAAGTTGTGTATGAACAAGGTTGTCAATTTTGGCAGAATTGTACAAAGTTAATATAAAATAAAATAGAGATTAAAAATACTACATGATCTATGCTTATGAAGGTAATTATCTATCTTAAATTGAAATATTAATTATACTTCAATTAGGTATATGTAATTAAAACACATTTCTTGACAACAATTTCAGACCAAAAAATCATTCTCAAAAAATTAAAGAAACTGACAAAAATAATTACTAATTATATATTTGTAATAAAATTCAATTTTTTTAAAAAAATAATTTCTATAGCTGTAATATTTCACCAGCCTAAATAGCACCTTTGAGGTCAAGGGTGAGCAATTCTTTTAAAGATGAGAGATCTCGCTTTGCACTATCTGCTAAAAAGGACTTGTACTTTGAAACAATTTCTTTATACTATTAATCACGACTATGCTTGTAGTATGATGAAAGTAAACCTCTGACATCTTACTAGTTTTTATCTTACAGAAATAAGGTTTTTTTCTAAACAATTTGGAAGAAAACTATCACAGTATCAAACAGTTTTAGAGGTAAAAACTACAATGGGTTAAAAAATACTTGTTCAAAACAGAAAAAAATAGAAAGCATTGTTTCTGTTCAGAAGGAGGAGGTTGGTAGATATGGGAAACAGAAAGTCAGTGAATTTTATGAGCTGCTTTTTAAAACTTCCTCATTCTTATTTCATAAAATGGAATATTCTCTTTCGTCAGGGATTAAAACATTTTAGATTTGTTGATGCTATGCCTTTAACTTTGCAGCCAAAACCAGCGTTGTTTTAATGGTAATGTATTTATAATTAAAAGAAATTTGCAGTAAAAACTTGATTCTGGACTGCATATGTTCAAAGTAGTTATTTTGTAATTGCTTCTATAGGCAATTTAGCTCTAGGCAAGTTGTCAGTATTTATGTTAAAGATACAGATCTGGGTTATAAGGAATTTTTCTATTGGGATAAACAATATCCTGGAGAAAAAGGCAAGAGAAGGAAACCATATTTCTAAAAAGATAAAATCTAGTACAAAGAGCCATAAGGCATCTGCAGTTGGCACTTACTGTAACATCTAGAGATTTTGTGCATACTCATACATCCACACACATTTAAAAACACCTGCATATATATTAAAGTTTGTCCTGCCTTACAGTAGAAGAGCTTTATGAGCAGACATACCACAGAATCACAGAATATTGTGAGTTGAAAGAAACTCACAAGGATCATCAAGTCCAACTCCCAAGTGAATGCCCATACAGGGATTGAACCCATAACCCTGGTGCCATGAGCATCATCTTTTATCCATCTGAGCCAATCTCAGGGTCATGGTATAATTTTGTTTTTCTTTTAACCAACTCCCTATCCCATCATGCCATTATCTAGACCATGTCACTGAGTTCCTCATCCAGTCTTTTCTGAAACACCTCCAGGGATGGCAATGCCATCAACTCCCTGGGCAGACCATTCCATTGAGGAATCATTCTCCTGTGAAAAAGCTTTTCCTAATATCCATTCTAAACATCCCCTGGTGCAGCTTAAGACAATGTCCTCATGTTCTGGTACTGGCAGCCTGAAAGAAGAGGTTTACATCCCCTCCACTACAATCTCCCTTCAGGTAGTTGTAAACAACAATGAGGTCACCTCTGAGCCTCCTCGTCTCCAGGCTGAACAGCCCCAGCTCCCATAGTCGCTCCCCATAGGGCTTGTTCTCCAGTTCCTTCACCATCCTTGTCACCCTCCTCTGGACCTCCTTGAGCACTTCAACATCTTTCTTAGACTGGGGAACCCAGAACTGGACACTGATGTTGTCTGACTAGTGTTGAGTATAGGGGAAGAATAAATTCCCTAATCCTACTGATCATGATATTCCTGATACAGGCCAGGATGCCATTGGCCCTCTTAGCCACCTGGGCACACTGTTGGCTCATATTATGTTTTCAGTCAACCATTACTCCTAAATCCCTCTCCATTTCACCACTCTCCAGCCACTCACCCCCCAGCCAATAGGATACATGGGGCTGTTATGTCCAAAGTGAAGAACACGGTACTTAACTATGATCCAAGTCCACAATATCCACAGCCTTTCTATCGTCAACCAGGCAAATCACCAGTTCATAAAAGGAGATCAGGTTGGTCAGGCAGGACCTACCTCTCCTAAATCCGTGCTGACTTGATCTAATGTCATAGTTATTTTGCGGGCCTTACATAATTGGCCTCAGGATCATCTGTTCCATGACTTTACCCAGGATTGAGGTCAGGTTGACAGGTCTATAATTACTCAGATCATCATTCCAGCTCTTCTTCTGGATGGGTGTCACATTAGCCAATGTTCACTCTTCTGGTATGTCACTGGTATGCAAGGACTGCTGGTAAATTATAGAGAGTGGCTTAGCGAGTTCATCTGCCAGCTGTTTCATCACCCTTGGATAAATCCCATCTGATCCCATGAACTTGTGAGGATCCAAGCAGCTCAGCAAGTCTCTAACTACTTCCTCCTGGGTTACAGGGGAGTTACAATGTACCCTTACCCCATCCAACAATTTAGAAATCCAATTGTCCTGCACACAATCTATCTTGCTGTTAAAAACAGAGGTAAAGAAGGCATTAAGTGTCTCTGACTTTTCGTCATCTTTAGTTACTATATTCCACTCTGTATCCAATAAGGAGTGAAAGTTGTTGCAGCCTTTCTTTTTGCTGTTAATGTAATTATGAAAACACTTCTTGTTATCCTTTACAGAAATAGCTAGCTTGAGATCCATCTGGGCTTTTGCCTCTCTAATTTTCCTCCTGCACAACTTAAAAACATCCTTAAACACATCCTGGTTTACCTCCCAGTTTTTCCAATGTGACACATCCTCTTTTTTTCCTCCTTTCAATAATTCTTTGCCCATCTTGGCCAGTCTTCTAACCCTCCAACTCGTCTGTCGGCACATTGGGACAGCCTGCTCATGTGTCTTCATGAACTCATTCTTAAAGTATTTCTAGCCTTGCCGTTAAGGTCTGTTTCCCATGGTACCCTCCTAATTAAATCCTTAAATACTCTGAAATCTTCCCCTGGAAGTCCAGCATGGAGGTTTTGTTCATGCCATTCCTTGTCATAATGCCAGCTGAAGATTCTGCTATCTCATGGTCGCTGCATCCCAGATTGCCTCTGACCACAACACCACCTACCAGCCCTTCCATATTTGTAAACAGTTGGTTGAGCACAGCCTCGCCCCTGGTGGGCTCACTCACCAACTGTATCAAAAAACCATCATCAGTTCTCTCTAGAAACCTTCTGGACTGCCTCTTTTCTGCTGTGTTAAATTCTCAGGAGATATCAGGCAGATTAAAATCTCTTGCAAAAACTAGGGCAGCTGATCTTGAGGCAATCTCTAGTTGCTTAGAGGTCCACAACAGGTCCACCTCTTCCTCCTGGTCAGGCGGTCTGTAACATACTCTGACCAGGATTTCAGTTTTATTGACTATCCCTCTGACCTTAACCCATAGGTTCTCAGCCTGATCATCCTTAATGTCAAGCTCCATGGTATCAAAAGTTGCTTTAATGTATAGTGTGACTCCCCCCCTCTTCTGAAGAGTGTGTAGCCTGCCAATGCAGCACTCTAGTCATGCAAGTTATCCCAATATACTTCTGTGATGGCAACTATATAGAATCGCTCCTGATGCATCAAAACTTCCAGCTCTTCCTGTTAATTAGTATGCATGCACCTCAACTGGGTTGCTGATTTCATTTTTGATTAATTTTTACCTGCTTCAATATCTTCCTGAGAGACCATTACATGCCCTACCCCCTTCAAATCTCTCCATGAACCCTGCCAACCCAAGGGCCCTTTTGTCCTTATTAGATAGATTCTGCCCACCAGAGTCTAGCAAGCCAGGTTTGGTAAGAGATGCCTCATGATCATAGAATCTAATAGTCTTCTGATGGCACCAGTCCCTAAGCCATTTATTCATAACAAGAATTCTATTTCTTTCAGGTTCTAACTCTGCCACTACAGGAAGGGAGCAAAAAACAACCTGCAATCCCACTCCATTTATCAATAGACCAAGGTCCTTAAATTCCTTTTCAATTGCTCTGGATCCCTTCTTGTTGATGTCATCTCTCCTGGCTTGGACAGCAAGCAGGAGGATAATAATCAGGAGGTCAAACTCATTCAGGCAAACTCTCAGTGGTGTCTCATACCCGGGCCCCAGGGAGGCAGCAGACTTCCCTGTGGGATGTGTCTGGTCGACAGACAGGACCTTCCATTCCCCTCAGAAGGGAGTCACTAACTCAACTTTTCTTTTTAATACTGGAGGTTCTGATTTGCCTGATGGAAGAGGTAGTTTCTAGTGTTACACTAGGCGAAGTGCCTTCTTGTATATTATTCTCCTGATCCCCCAAATCCAAGACCTCAAACCTGTTCTGCAGGGGCAACTTAAAAGTTGGCATCTGAAAAGGTGGTGGGGGACAGGAGAGTTTCATTACCCCCACGAGAGGACACTTGCTCCCATTCCCCATCATTATCTAGATTTCTTTCTTCTACCTCGTGATAGGGAATATGAGGTACATAAAGCTCCTCTGGCTCTTGAGAGTCTCTAAGGGATGGAAGGCTACGGGCCCACCATTCCATCTCCCTTTCACTATCTTGAACACTCTTCAGCCTTTCAGCCTCTTCCTTCAGGTCTACCCCAATATAGAGCAGATCATTTATCAGCTTACACTGGACGCAGGAGTTATTTGCATTATCTTCGTGTTCTACCATCAGACTCATGCATTCTCTACAGAGAGGTGTCTGGACAACCACATCCATTGACACAGTGGTAGTTTGGGTACGAATTTCCCTTGTAGCATTGGCTTTAGTTTTCATCTGTCTGTTTCTAACCATTACTGAAGAGGGGAGGGCTAGGAGGACAAGAACAAAGAGACTCATTACCTACCAAGACAGTGTCTGTGACCCTGCCTGCCCACCCTGCCTGTGCTAACTACCTCTTAGCCTCTCAGCTCCCCAACACTTAATGCCCCTGTTTGCCTACTCCTGTTCACTGTGATCCAGGTCACTTCACTCCGAAGAGTTTTAAGGGATTAAATATCCGCAGCCAGAGAGATTCCGGAGCGTGCCCTCAAAATCTAAAGAAACATAACTTGTTTAAGCTGTTTGAAATCTAGTTCTTTAAATCTATTTAATTTACTACTTCAATAATTTCCTTGAGATTTGTCTTAAACCTACCTGTTTGGTAAAATAACAAGAAGACACATGTATTGCTTTTATTCTGGATTTATTACAGATCAGTCATATGTTTATTTATTTCTGGTTTAAAGGATATCAAATCCCTATGACAAATCAAGACAGTAAGCAATGCTTCTAGTTAAAAAGGAAATAAAGTAATCTGTTGAGCCAATATGTCAATAAAAATCTGTGCAATTACTTCAGCAAGGACTAGCTATATGTTACCATATATGTTAACACGTACTAATGGAATGTGTAAATTGATTACTAGCCTGGTGTTTAACAAAGGAACCGGTACAGGAAAGCCCATATATGGACTTCTTTGCCTCTGTTTTTAACAGTAAGACAGATTGCCAGCACGACAACTAACTAGGGGGGTGACGGAAGGAGTAGGGGTCCAATATAACCCCTGTAATCCAGGAGGAGGTAGTCAGAGACCTGCTGAGTGGCTTGGATCCTAAGTCCATGGGACGAGATGGGATCCATCCTAGAATGATGAAACAGCTGGCAGATGAACTCGCCAAGCCACTCTCCATAATTTACCAACAGTCCTGGCTTACTGGTAATGTATGGGAAGACTGGAAATTGGCTAATGTGACACCCATCAACAAGAAGGGCNAGAGTGGTGAAATGGAGAGGGATTTGGGAGTAATGTTTAACAGAAAACTTAATATGAGCCAGCAGTGTGCCCAGGTGGCTAAGAAGGCCAATGGCATCCTGGCCTGCATTAGGAAGAGTGTGGTCAGTCGAACTAGGGAAGTTATCCTTCCCCTGTACTTGGAGCTGGTCAGACTACATCTTGAGTACTGTGCCCAGTTCTGGGGTCCTCATTTTAAAAAAGATGTTGAGCAACTTGAGAGGGTCCAGAGAGGAGCAACAAGGATGGTGAAAGAACTGGAGAGTCGCTCCCTCTGGGGAGTGACTGCAGGAAGTGGGCTTGTTCAGCCTGGAGAAGAGGAGACTCAGAGGTGACATCAGCTGTTTACAAGTACCTGAAGGGAGGTTGCAGTCAGGAGGGTGTGAATCTCTTCTCTCAGGCTGATGACAACAGAACAAGAGGAGATAGCCTTAAACTACACCAAGGGAGGTTTAGGCTGGATGTTAGGAAGAGGTTTTTCACAGACCGAGTGATATCTCAGTGGAATGGGAGGAGTCGCCATCCCTGGAGGTGTTTAAGAGAAGACTCGATGATGAGCTCAGTGACATGGTCTAGATGGTGGGATGCTTGGATGGATGGAGCGTGGTGCCTGTGGTTCCACGCTTATGGGTCTGATCCCTGTGTGGGCGTTTGCTTAGGAGTTGGACTAGATGATCCTGTGGGTCTCTTCCAACTCAGAATAACCTGTGAACCTGTGACTGCAAGCCTTCTTAGAAGGACGAAGACCCTCACTAAAGCACAAGGAAACAGACCAACCTGATCTCCTTTTATGAACTGGTGACTCACCCAGTTGACAACAGAAAGGCTGTGTATGTTGTGTAATTGGATCTTGGTTTACTGGGATACTAGCCAGACTTTAGCATACAGTTCTATGAAGGGTTTTGTTTGGATTTGTAATTAAAAGCTCTTCATATGACATAATGGAAATCTGTCTCTGTAAGTACATTCTGACTCCTTCTCAGAATAAAATACGTTTAATATACCTAAAGACACTAGCCGCAGCAAATAAATTGTCTTTTAAACTCTATGCAGAGTTTATATGCAAGTTCATTATACAATGAAAGATAAGACTGAGACAAGACAAACTAAGCTTACAAATTAATAGGACTGAATGTCAAAAAGGTTACAGAATTGTCACTGATATCTGTGTTCAGAACAGCATATAAAAAATTTAGCTCAAAATGGATTTATTGCTGAAATTAACTATGTGAAAATAAAATAATGCAGTTCTTATGAAGAAGACACAAGATCCATCAGTTATATGTCAGAGCTAGTTGGGTAGTTCCAAATATTCAAGATTACATTATTTGTGTCAGATATAAGAACATGATTGACAAGGTTTGAGACAAATTTGGGGCTGAGCCAAAGAAAAACAAAATAAACCACCCCATCCCCTCACCAGGTTCAGAAAAAAAAACAAACAAGGAAAGTGTGAAAAGTATGAACTATTTACTTTAGTAAACAGAGAAGATACAATGGTGTTAAACAACAAAACCTGAGATGTCCCACAAATCTGGTGATGAAAAGAGTCCTGTGATGTGGAAAGTCCTGTAAGTGAAGAGTCCTGTCGGTCTCGATGAGATTCCAGCAGACAGTCCCAGAAGAAATTCCTTGGGTCCGGAGGCAGGCACTCCAGGGGAAACCAAGAGATGATGATGAGGAACCCCTGGGAGCAGGGGAAAGGAACTGCAGGCCCTCTTCCCCTCTTCTAGTGGCTACTCTTTTTACACGTATTTTGTTGTTGTTGGGATTTTCTTCTTTTTGGGGATTGGTGTTTTGGTGAGGTTTGTGGTTGAGGAATTCTCTGTCACTCTGGGANCCTAAGTCTCTCTCCACTTCACTAGTCTCGAGCCATTCCTCCCCCAACCACTTGCTCCACTTCCAGCAGCCTCTAAATGCTACATGCTTTCATCCCTTTTAAACTGGGGAGCCCAGAACTGCACGCAGTATTCAAGATGGGGTCTGACCAGCGCCGTGTACAGGGGGAGGACAACCTCCCTGGACCGACTGACCACACTGTTCTTGATGCAGGCCAGGATGCCATTGGCCTTCTTAGCCACCTGGGCACACTGCTGGCTCATATTGAGTTTCCTATCAATCAGTACACCTAAGTCTCTCTCCACTTCACTAGTCTCGAGCCATTCCTCCCCCAGCCGGTAGCGGTGCATGGGGTTGTTATGGCCGAAGTGAAGAACCCGGCACTTAGTCTTGTTAAACTTCATACTGTTGGAGCATGCCCATCTCTGCAGTCTGTCAAGGTCCCTCTGGAGGGCCTTCCTACCCTCCGGCAGTTCAACATTTGCCCCCAGCTTAGTATCTTCTGCAAACTTGCTGATGATGGATTGAATTCCCTTGTCCATGTCATCGATAAAGATGTTGAACATATGTTCCCTGTTCCCTTTTTTCTCCTTGTAAATAAATCCTGTTACATCTGTAACGATCTCTCATCCAAAGAGTGATAAATAACCCTTTACTGGTCTTAAACCAAAACACAGGCTCATGTCATCATTTATTTATTTTTTAATAACCTAACTCCCCATCCTGTCATCCCATTATCTAGACCATGTCACTGAGTTCCTCATCCAGTCTTTTCTTAAACATCTCCAGGGATCGCAACTCCACCACCTCTCTGGGCAGACCATTCCACTGAGAGATCACTCTCTCTGGGAAAAAGCTCTTCCTAACATCCAGTCTAAACCTCCCCATGCGCAGCTTAAGACCATGTCCTCTTGCTCTGGTACTGGCAGCAGATAGCATCCACAGCCTTTTCATCATTCACTAAGCATGTCACCTAGTTATAGAAGGAGATCAAATTAGCCCAGCAGGACTTGCCTTTCATAAAACCATGCTGTTTGAACCTGATCCCCTGGTTGCCCTGCACATGCTATGTGACTGCACTTAGGACGATCTACTCCATAACCTTCTGGCACCAAGGGCAGGCTGACAGGCCGGTAACTCCTTGGAGACTCCTTCTGGCATGTTTTGTAGAAAAGTGTCACATTTCCTTACCTCCAGTAAACTGGAACCTCTCTGGTTAGCCAGAACTGCCTGATCACAGAATCACAGAATCACAGAATACTATGAGCTGGAAGGGACCCACAAGGATCATCTAGTCCAACTCACCATCTAACACCCGTACAGAGACCAAACGCACACCCCAGAGTGGTGAACATAAACCTAGATCCCTCACAGTTGCACAGGCCACTCCAAGCCAGGAGAGGCCCACAGGACCATTCAGCCCTACACACCCCACAGCTAGACCTAGCTAGACCATGTCACTAAGCTCCTCATCCAATCTTCTCTTAAACACCTCCAAGGACGGCAACTCCACCACCTCACTGGGCAGTCCATTCCAATGAGTGATTACTCTCTCTGTGAAAAATTTCTTCCTAACATTCAGTCTAAACCTCCCCTGGTGTAGCTTGAGGCCATGTCCTCTCGTTCTGGTGATACGTGATGGTAAATGACTAGGTAATGACTTCTGCCAGCTCCCTTAGTAGCCTTGTGTGGATCCCATACAGCCCCAGAGACATATTTCTAAGTGGTGCAGCAGAGGTCACATTCTGCTCCATCTTCATAACTTGCAGCTGTGGGATGAATACCTGGAAAAAACCTAATCTTACTATTAAAGACTGAGACAAAGAAGTCAATAATAATAATATTTCAGCCTTTTGCTCATCCTTTGTCAATACATTTCTATGTTGCATGTTCAGGTATTGGACTGGAGAATATTCATTACACAAATTATTGTAGTCTAGTAATACAAGGGTATATTTTAGCACAAATCAGATAAAAGTAGGTCTAACTGAGATGACTACAAAAAAATTGTCTTTTATTATGAGTTAACAGAGACAGTCTTAATATAAAACCTTATTTTAAAGAAGCTTGAAAAAAGTACTCACAGAGAAAAATTCACACAAAAACATTTTCCTACTAGTAATTTGAAACTGCTGAATATTTCTTCCTGAAAATATTTAGGAAAAAAAAAAAAAAAAAGCAGAAAAAAAACCCCGAAAACCCACAAACCAAACCAAAAACTAAATACAATTTGCCACAGTAAAACATTAAAATAAAGAAAACAAAGTAGTAAAAATATAGAAATAAAACCACTTCACTCCTTACTTGATGTGGAGGGGAATTTAGTAACTAGGGATGAGGATAAGGCAGAGGTACTCAATGCCTCCTTTGCCTCTGTCTTCAAAAGCAGGGTCGTTTGTCCTCAGGACAACTGGATACCTAAGCTGTAAGATGAAGACAGGGCACAGTGTAGTCCTCCTGT
>WEKX01000042.1:10582-24068 GCA_013390025.1 Pitta sordida | reverse complement strand
AATTGGTATTTAAGTTCAAAAGGGAAGTCCTCTCACTTAAAACCATGTGGTTCTGGCGTAACATCTTTGTTCTTAAGAGTCAGTCTGCCTTTGTCCCACATGGATAATAAGTCAAGGGCAGTGATCATGCTCAAGCAGTTAATATGAAGGAGACGAAAATAACAGGGCATATGTTCAGCATATGACATTTGAGACTTGAAAAGTCACTTGTTTTTTTTTCACACTTCACAGCCTGTAACTTATTTAAGAACCACCTTCTGGCATGTCTTCTCTGCTTTCTCATAATTTGAAAATGAGCATTCTCTTCTGAGGACAGTCATTGCTCACATCCTCTGTGTCCCTGTCTGAAATANCTGTCTGAAATAAAGTCCTACCTCGTAAACAATCTGCCAAAGCAAATTGTTCTCATGGGAAAAAGTCAAACTGGACAGCATTGTGACAACCAGACCCCTGGAGGTTATGGGAAATCTAGCTTTTAATAGAGTACTAAAGTTTTCAGCTTGCCCTTTGCTGTTGCAGAGCTGACAGCTCGACTGACTCCTGGAGAACATAACTGATTGATATAGCTAAAATTCCTACCTTTAATTTTCCTTAGAGTGTCATTTGTGCTTTAATAATCTTTAGACCTGTGGTGTGCCTTTTAGACCAGTGGAAGAACTTCTGTTTTGCTGTCTGCAATGTTTAGAATCCGTGTGTTTTGAAGACCAGCAGATTCCTGTTTCTACTCACTGTAACCCTTGCGTTAGCCTTCACATTGCCCCTTAAGTGAAATTCCCTCCTTTCAGAAAAGAGGACAGAAATGTGGGAGCATAAAAATACCTTGGCTTTCATCAAGATACTTCTTTGCCTTCTGCTTTTAAGCTGCAAATACAGCCAGGTGTCAGGCCCAGCATGCCTACTATAGGTGCCTTACATAACCCAGACTGGGTTGGTCTATAAATTTTGATTGCATTTTGTTGTCTTGTGAATCGACCAGTTTTCAAGGGATTCATTTTATAGGAGAGATTCTATCACTGAGTTGTGGCACAACATTTCCTAATGGCTTTCAGACTCTTTTCCCCATATTTACCATCTCTACCAATTTTCTTGCGTGGCTCACTTGTGTGGTCTCCTAAAGGTGAAGTGATTTCTGTGTTTCACAACAGTCATCACTACATTTTCTAGTTTTGCTCTATTCTGCATTGCGTATTAGGGGAAATAACTGCTTAGTGTACACTAATAATTTGATAGACTACAATAGGCAGTAAAAAACTTTACTAAAGGCAAAATATTCCTGTTTCCCTTTACCTGCATGAAACAGAAAGGAGCACATCAATAACTAACTTGTAATCTAACTTTATTAAGATGTTAGAGAGTAGTGACACATCTTACCCTTGACTCCATGACATCAGAATTATATGTGTAACCCTGAACAGGAAAAGGTTAAATTCAACAGAAAACGTTTGCACACCTTTTCTGAGCTTATTTCTATTGCCTGTTTCTGGGCTTTACTCTATTTTCTGTTGAATTTTAAATTTGTTTTCACTCACTGTTTTCATTATAATACAGAAGCCTGTAGTTTAGACAGTAAAGTTTACTTTGAAGCCATAAAATCCTGAGGAAAATGGAGAGAAACACCTGGAGAAAAATAAGCTTCAGAGAAATGCCCCAGAAAGTTCAGAGATCAGTATACACACAGAGTGAACATTGTATTGATATAGTTCAGGGTGACTGTTTGAAGGTCAATGAAAATGAACACATTTGAAAAAGAATGGAGAGGAATCTAAATCCTTTTGCAGGGAAAATTCATTGTTTAAAAGTGGTAATAGAAATACGACAGAATGATACAATTCGTTGCCCTACTTTTCTGGAGCCTGAGGATACAAGCCCCAGCCGCTTTCCAGGATTAAAGTAGGCTGAGCTTTCTCTCAGGAAAACTGTCTCATCAAGAAAGCAGGAGGGAGATAAATTGGGGGGAAAGAATCACATCAATTTCTTTAATTTTCCCACCTTCCTTCTACATATTCTTCTTCTTTCTCTTTTGCTTCCTTCTCTGAAAATTACTTGAGTATTCACTGTGCTTTGATGCCTTGAAGATTTTTTTTTAAAGAATGCCTTGGTTCACACTATTCAGTTACCTGAGGAATATTTTTATAGAGATGAAGTTCAAACATAGCAGAATCTAACATACAAAAAAAAAAGATGTCAAGAAATAATTTAGCTGTGCAAGTCATACTTTTATAGTGCAGTTCAGGGCATATAAATATACGTAATATAAACACTGATTCCATAAATGACGTGAAGTAATAAAATGAATTACTTAAATATTCTTTTTAGCATGGATATAATCTCTTAGAAGAGATATTTGCTGTAATTAATTATGAATAATTGCTATAACTAATTATAGATATGTCCTTAATGACATTATTTCAGGCAACAGTGACAAGTGTGTATTAGAAATGCAAGTCTACAGTAATGAAGTCACGCGAATTCAATGGAAATTTAGCTAAATCTAGGAAATGTAAGTAAAATAGTTTAGTTTCTAACTTTAAAAGTGACTATCACACCCATAAAGACCCCTCCTTAGTTTTAAATGCTAACTAAAATAAGACAATAGAGAAAAAAATACTTAATTTTTCTAGGGGACTAACAGATTTCACTGAAAGCCAGTGGAAGGTAAATTTATTGACTTTGGACTGAGTCTATTAGAAACTAATTACGTTTGCCATTTAGTCTGAACACTAAATTTTTTTATTTGGTACTTGAGAATGCAAAAATTTTTGTGATTGTTCCAAATTCTCTGACAAAATTACTCAGAAACTCGTAACTGTAGGCACAGAGTGATGGATGCTGTAAAATGGCTGGCTTTGTGCCTAGCATTGTGTGACACAATGTGTTAAATACAGGCACTCTGCTCAAAAAACACGGATTTTCAGAACTTTTGTGCTGTTGCGTCATGCTCAAATATGTCATGTGATGTCAGAGCCTTGAGGCTGCAGAGTTACAGTGGGCACACCCTGCTTTTATTCTAGGTGGTAGTAAAATAATATGATTTCTTGTGTAGACCTGCCACAGAGCAGCCTGTTCCCAGACACTGGCTCAGCCTGGGTTTTGTTGACTTGAACGGATTAGGTTACAGTATGAGAGTGACAAACCAGGCAAACAGGAAATTAGTCCATCCCTAAATCACTTTCAGCTGATACTACATCTGTATACAGTGGTGTGAAAACAGATTTTTAACATTTTAAAGATATTTCTTTTGCTCTCCCTGTTGGCATATGCAGAAGAAATGGATTACTTCCATTTTAAAAGAATAGCTCTCAGTTTTGTATCTTTGCAGTCAAGACAGCTATGTACAATAGATGACATTTGAAATCTACTTAATGATATTTTTCCAGTACTTCTAGCTCAAGTCAAAATTCCCACTTCATAGTTCATGCTACTGATCAAAAAATAATCCTATCACATGATTTCTAAAAGTTACAAAGGCTCATTACTTTCTGTGAGGTGATGCTAACATTCAACTTATTTGGTTCTGTGATGTATATAACATGTAACTGACACAAAACTTTGGGAAAAATACGTAATAGGAATAATAGTTATAGATCTTCAGTAGCTCTGGTTTTATTAACTGTTCATTTACATTTTGATTTGCCAGGAATATTTTCTCATAAAGTAAAGCTTTGATTTTTTTAGCTCCAGCCAAACTCTTAATCATTTAAATATCTGAGCTGAGGAAAAAGGGACTTAGCAAAGATATTTGCAACTCCATCCACTGAATGAATAAAACTGTTTTCCTCTTGCCTTGGATACTTTTCTTTTTGAGGTGTGAAAAGAGGTGGAGCTGCTCAAAATATTAGGTCATTCACAAACACATGGCAGGCATTCACAAACACATGACAAAATTGTGTCCATGTGGTCTGGGAAAGGATGCCAGGTGCACTTAAGTGTGCTGTGTTAGCAGTTGCCTGCATTTTGGCTATACAGTGAGAGGAATGGGACAATTGCACGGCTGGGAAAGAAAGCAGCAGGGATTATGTCAGAAATGTTTCTGTGTCCTGGCTGTGAGCATTTGAGTGACCTTTAGAAAAGAAAAGGGCAAGTAATAGGACAGGGAACAGGTTCTGCCTGTCTAGATGTAGGACAGTAGTTGGCCACTGTCCATCTATAGCTTTTTTTTCCCCTCACATTTCTGCTTTGAAGCATCTGTCAGTAACATAATATTTAGGATGATGTATCTGATCTACTATTACATGTAGTCTAATATATCATTCATATTTTTCTAAATACAACTAATCTGATAAAAACAACAATATATGATGTGTCTTTACAACTGTAGATGAGAAAAATTTGGATCTTTATATAGTTTTCAATGAGAATATAGTAAAAATAGAGAAGTTGAAAAAAACTGAAAGGAAAAAAATTATGTAAAATACATGTCTGGAAATGTAAAGAACTAGACAGGACACTCCAGACTGTAACAGGCAACTCAAGAAAGTCAGAGGGAGAGTACAGCAAACTGAAAAAGTACATTTTGAAAAGACAGGAACTATTTTGATAACTGTAAGCCAATGAGCTCCAGAAATATACTGGAAAGATATGACTTGGTGTTCAAGGGCTTGGGGAGCAATAAAGATACTAAAAAAAAATCAAAATAATTTTATCAAAGAAGTAATCATATCTAGTGCCTCTCTTAGGAGAAAGAAGACACTTCTTATAGATTAATGGTGTTGCTGCATAGAGGACATGAAAGGTTACAACACTTTGTTCTGGCCTTGGGTAGGTGCAATGTTCAGCTTAAAACATTACATATATGAAGAAGTTGATATTGAGATACTATCTCAGAAGTGATTTGGAATGTGCCTTTTTGAAAGACTTGAGTTTTCTCAGCCCAGAAAACAGAAAGCAGCTGAAGGGCATAAGGTTTAGAGAAATGTAGAGGCATTAGTTGGCTCTCTGTTTTCCAGCTGAGGACACAGATAACTTAAAAACTATAGATATATATGAGTATGTGTGTGTGTGTTTGTGTATATACAGTGATCCCCCGCATATTCGTGGCCCGGTATTTGCGAGATTCAGTATTTGCAGGTGATTTTTCTGCGAGCTGTGTGACCTCAGCGCGTGTGCAGAACCTGCCGTGACCTCAGTCTAATCGACTGCCGGTCCCGCCGCTTACGGGTTGCTGGGACAAGCCATGGCGTGGGGACAAGCTGGGGCGCTGTGACTAGCCGCGGCGCGAGGACAAGCCAGGGCATGGGGACAAGCCGCGCTGTGGGGACAAGCTGCGCTGCAGCATGGGGACTAGCCTCGGTGCGGGGACAAGGCGCTGGGACTCTTCCGCTCACCGCTCACCCTCCACCCCAGCGGAGCACAGCCAGACATCTGAAACAAGCCCCACTCTCAGGACCGTTCTCCAAACATTATATGGGGAGGGGTCGTGGCTACGGGCGTGGCGTCCTCGACTACATAGTGGGTTCGCTCTCTTTGCGGATTTCACCACTCGCATGAGGCAGACCAGACCCAAGAGCCTGCAAGTAACGGGGGTGCATTGTGTATGTATGCACACACACGTGAATATATACATATGTGTGTGTATATATACAGTTGGGTCTCCTATATTGCGCACCTGCGATATTATTTGGGACTTGCATAGCCCGACTTCCGTGTTGAATGGCAGACGCGCCGCCGCTGCCGCCACTGCTGCCCCCATAGCCGTCACCCACGTGGTGGCCCCACCCATGCTGCCCCCACTGCTGCCTGTGCCCCCACTGCTGCCCATTCTGCTGCCCGGGCTGTGGCTGCTGCTGCCGCTGCCGCGGCAGGTCGCACATGCGCAGTTGCAAACCGGGTCTCCTACATCGCTAAAAATTCATGCCACTAAGATCTGAAGCCGTAATATGGGGGGCATGAAGTGCAAGAGGGCTGACTGTATATATATATGAAATAGAATAATGTGATACACACAGAACACCCAGACTCAATTCTGCAAGTCCTTCTTTGTTGCTTCGATGCAATTCCCAGAACTCTAATCCTGGTGAAATGAAAGGTAATGAGATTGCAGAAACCATCCATGTACCATTCACTAAGTTGCATTTAATCAGACCTGTAAGTTAGAGCGGTGGAGAGCACAGGAGAGAGATTCTCAAATCTTCCAGACTTCTGGCCTTGGGTGTTTCTTAATTAATTAGTATTATAATAATTATAATTAATATGATAGGAAATGTTCTTAGTCTGAATTTTTTGTTATCAGAGCACATTTCTTAAAAAAAATCACTGCCAGTATAAGAATGTTCATACCACACTGCTCTTCTGAAGAGTGTATATTGATTCAGCATAATGTAGCATCATTTTATGTTCCTTGTTTTCAAATATAGAAATTTTCTGTTTGTCTCTGTGAAGAGAACTGTTATATGACAAAGTTTACCACCAAAAAAATCTGTTTTATTATTGGTAAGAAATTCAGCAGCAGTCTCAGTACAATTTATGTCTAAATGCTAACAGAAACTCTCTCAATAGTAGATTGTTCATAAGAAATGAAGTTATATTAATGTTATATATCCCATCTCTATGTTATATAGCACTTATTATATCACTGACTGCTTCGTAATATTAAGTTGAACTGCTTTACAATTTTAAAGTATCAGCATGAGGAGATTGAAGCATGCTCTGTAAATACCTTTAACAGCCAGTCAATTTGTTAAACAAACTTGGTTTTTTCTGTTTGAGGACTTGTGGCAGATAAAACAACCTCTAACTGCACAGTTGATAATATTTGATATGGTAAACAGGACAGTAATATGTGGAAACCTCTTTGGAGGGAAAGGTGATATGGAGATGGAGTAAGAGGGACAAAACTGGAGAACTCCAGAGAAGAATAGTGAGGAATGACACAAAAGTCTTCTATTTTTCTATATATTTCTATATATTATCTATATTTGTTGAAGGAGTTACATAAAGTTAAAGGACCTTATTTGACTATTCCTAACTTTTTGCACTAAATGAGTTTTCTCCGTCCCTATGAAACCCCCTCTACTTTTTCCTCTTTTTCTTTTCTTTCATGAGTTCCAGTTGAATTATCTCTCACCATGTTCTGCCAAGTATGAGAAATCTCAGACATTACAATTTTAAACTTACATGAAAATTAATATTTATGGTTTGATAACTTTAAAATCTATTTCTCCATACAGAGTTAACTATGTCAGCTCTGAGTAAAATATGAGTAGGAGGACAACAATGTTGGGACAATATTATACATAGCAATTCAATTTGATTCTCTTGAATCCTTTGATTTTGTCCATAATCCTGCAAAGAGGCTTTTGCACTTGGTTTCTTTACTAAAACATGGAGTTACTTCAGATGCAGCCAGATTCTTTCCATCTCAGTTGACTACCAGACCACCAGAATATCTTTGCCATGAAAGCACATCTTCTTGCCTCCTTTGCCTGAATTACTAATGTGAGCAATATTCCAAATTCTGCTGGACATACTAAGTTTGAAGACCAGGACTGAATATCTGAAATTTTATTTGCAAAGAAACTAAAAGCAGAGATATGCAGAGAAGTTAAGAACTGAACTGGACTAATTTCTTAAATTATAATTTCTACTTAAAAGATCTCCTTCAGCAACAAAGTTGGGATACAGATGACAAAGTCTCGATGGCTTGACTATGNCATATTGAGTTTCCTGTCGATCAGTACACCCAAGTCTCTCTCCAGTTCACTAGTCTCAAGCCACTCCTCCCCCAGCCGATAGCGGTGCATAGGGTTGTTGTGGCCAAAGTGAAGAACCCGGCACTTAGTCTTGTTAAACCTCATAGTGTTGGAGCCTGCCCACCTCTCCAGCCTGTGTGAGGGGTCGATTACAGCATTTCTGTGTGGTTTTGATATCATGAAAGAAAATCTTATTATTCACCAGATTCTTCTCACAACCAAACAGAAATGCCAGACTTCACACTGAGTAATTTTCTCCAAATCGTTCTACCTTAGGCCACTAAATAATCTGTAATTTAACACTCAACATTTCTTCTCATTATTGCTTCAGGGTTTTGTTTGTTTGTTTCCCTCTCCCTGTGCAGAAAGGTTTTCAGAGCAGAAATCAAAAATAAAATTACGGTGCTGAAGAGTTATTTGGCAACTACCCAAAATAGGATGGCATATTGTTCACAGTCTGCATTTTCTTGCCTATATTTCAGATTCTCCTCCACTAACTGTAGTATGAAACAGTGTCAAGGAACACAAACTGCATAAAGCAGAACTTGGGAAAAAACTTAAATGAGGATGGATTTAAACTTTACTCAAATTCTCCTATTAATCACCCACTGCTGACAGACCTAGAGCCAGTGAAAAATCTGTTTTATCTTTCTGCTAATGCAGATTAGTTTGTTCTAAGCTCTTTCAAGCATTTTCATTAGTACTGAGCTCTGGGGCTTTCAGCCCATGACTTATTTTGACACTACAGATTAAAACATTGGTGACTGGGAATTTGCTCCAGATTTTCATGTTCAGAAATCTTCCATATTTCATTTATTCTTTGTTCCAACAATCTGAACCATAATCATTAAATTGTGAGTACTATATTGCAGTCTATTTGATCTTGAGAATCATAGAAGATTTCTGTTTTTGGGATAAATCCTAAATTGAAAGGGCTAAAAAGACTATTTCATGGTTAGGAATTTTCAGCTGGCCACTCTGCTCGACACTGATGGTCTTGAATCCCTTAGTGATGTAAGGTCTGATAGGAAATGCTTTCAACAGTCTTAAAACCCTACAGCACTTGTTTTGGCTTACACACATATTTTCATATACATCTCTGTTAATTTGCCATCTCTGGAGCCTTAATTCTGTCCAGGACTGATAGAGAAGTAGAGAAGACCTGAGGAGACCTTATTGTGGTCTTTTTGTATATAAATATATTTATATAGCTTTTAAGAGAAAGAAGGAGAGAGATTTTTTTGCCAATATCTGTGGTGACAGGACAAGGTGCAATGGCTTTAGATTGAAAGAGCATACATTTTGATGGGATATAAGAAGGGCATTTTTCATGGTAAGACACTGGAACTTGTGGATGCCTCCTCCCTGTAAATGTTCAAGACCAGCTTGGATGAGGTTTTGAACAACATGATCTAGTGAAAAACACCTCGGCCCATGGCTGGGGGGACGGGGGGTAGGGGGGGAGGACAGGGCACAAACGATAGTTGAAGATCCTTTCCAACCCAAAACAATCTATAATTTTATTATTATATGGTCTTATCCCTAGTGAGCTATTTCAAGTATCTGCTGCGTATTATTGAGTTCTTTTTTAAGCATAACCTTTGCATTTTTCTAGATTTAAGGAAATCAATGTTTATACAATGAAGTTAGTAATAAAGCAGCAAAGAACTGAATATTATTGTATAATATTGAATATTATTGTTCCCAGAAGACATTCTCTGATATTTAATGCTGTAACTATTTAAAAAAAATCCCGTGGTTCTTATTTTCCTTCAGAAATATGACTATGATATCGTCATTATTTCTGGCTAAAAGCTTTGAACTCATATGTAGTACTTGTATCCAGGGGGCATTTTGAAAGTTTACCAAAAAAACCCCCCATATTTAAATCTTTCAGTCTTGTTGAAGAAAGAAACTTCGGATCTAGGCATTTGGCCAACTGGTAGCTAAGGTTCTTTGGATAAGAAAGATCTTTGCTTTTGTCCAGGTGTGTCCCTCTGTCTGTGGGAGATTTGCTGAGTAGGACATGAATGCTTTAGAGAAACCTTAGCCAGATCTGCTGATATTAGTTAATTTACACTGGCAAGAGATTACGAATTTTAGACAGTGAATGAATTTAATTTTGTTTGCTCTTAATCAGATTGTAGTAAATGGGGTCAACAGCACTGCTTTTTTGCAAACTGTCAACACAGTTACCTAGCACTTGGTGTTCTGAGCAGCAGAGTAACAGACATTGTGGGTATTTGTAGCACTGTGTAAGTAAAAACCAAAGTTGCAAACATATATCTGACACCGCACTTCTTACTCAGATCTCATATTTTCCTCATATCCTTTTTTTCTTCCGGTTTTTCCTCTTTTTTTTTTTTTTTTTTGTTATGTAGAACACAACAGTACTTGGTACATGAGGCAGAAAACGTTAAACAACTTTCACAGTTTAGAAAGACTTGCTTTGCTTACTAACGTGTAGTCAAAATAACAAAAGCNAAGGCTGGACGAGGAGCTTAGTGACATGGTCTAGCCGGGGGGTGTAGAGCTGGATGACCCTGCGCCCCTTCCGGCTCGGAGTGGCCTGCTAGACTGTGAGGGATCTAGGTTGGTGTTGTGCTCTGGGATGTGCTCTCGGTCTCTGTACGGGTGTTAGGTGGTGAGTTGGACTAGATGATCCTTGTGGGTCCCTTCCAACTCATAATATTCTGTGATTCTGTGATTCTGTGATATCCTTATTTGTGCCAAGGAAAGGAGATGCGGTAAAGATCCTTTCCCAAGGAATAATCAAAACATTGCTCTAGTTTTCTACTAGTCTACTCATTCAATGAAAACTTACTCTGGCAAATCAGTGAAGGGTTTCTAATGAACAGCTGAACCTCCATGTCTGAAAATGCTGGAAAATTAGAAGCATGTCTTGTAGTTGTCAATCAACTACAAATTCTCATTCAAAAACAATTAATCAAATCTATTGGCTTACTGGCTTTATGAAAGAAAAGAACGTAGATTATGCAATAATGTGCTATCTCTTTTCCTACAGGAAGTTCGCCATCCAAATTCTTGATGGTGCAGATACTTGGACAGCTTTGTGCTGCCTTCCTCCTCTGACAGTAAAGCTCAAGTTACAAAATGTGAGTATCAAATCTCAGAGCTCCATTATCTGTTTTGCTGGATGGCGAAGGATCAAACGAGTTGCATGTGACCCTGTGCTATGAGCTGGTTTGTGTCCAGCACAGGCAGCTGCTTCTCTTCTTCTCTGGTTTTATTCTTACAGAATGAATCTCAAGGCTGCAATGTACATTATTACTGGAATAATAGCCCTGACAGAGTAGATAGTTTGCCCAAATCTTCACCCACAATTTCAACAATATAATCCTCTGCATGTTATTATCCATGTGTTTTTTCAACAAAGGACATTGTTTTTCAACAATGAGATATAATAAAATGAAAACTAAACATTATCTACATTTGTTTTCAATCCTTTAAGCTACAGTTCTCAGGCCAAAAATTTTGTTCTTGCTTTCCATCAGCCTAGGTCTTGCTGCTCCACGAACTTCTAATTTGTTTCAGACCCCAGACCCCACCTTTATCCTGCAGTCCTGAAAAGCATGTTCAGGCATGACAGGACCACCTTAGATTTCAGAAATCTCAAGGTCTTTGCAGCAGCTTTATAGAATGTGTCTGTGCAGTCTGTGAATGCTCTGTGGCATTACCTCTAACTATCCATCCAGATAAATTTAACGATCTCTGGTAATTCCAGCCCAAGCCACTTAAAACTTAAGTCTTTTTAATAATTCCTTTTGGAGATTTGGGAACTAGCAAGGACTGTGGATTATTCCAGATGAGTGCTTTCCTTGCAGTCCCTGTGTTTTGGAGACTAAAGGATTTAACAATATGTAGAAACCTTCCCCTTGTCAATTTGCTTTAGCATGAGATAACAACCCTGACTGCATTTAAAAGCTAATTGTAAAGACAAAGAGTTAATGTAATGGTCAAGTAGCCAAACTTGTAGGAAGAGTAAAGGCAGCAAGAAAATAGATAATATTCCAGAGAAGTCTGGCTTGCGTACAGTAGCCAGACTGAAACATTTTCTAAGTGACTAGCAAGTACATATATGTAGTTTGGGTTGAATAATTAATAACCTAGGGTATGAATCAGTGCCAAAGGAGACTTCTATGAAACAAGATTCACACTGTTACAAGAAGAATCACCTTTTTTTTTTTTTTTTTTTTTTAAGCAGCTCTTTGTATAATTGTGAAGTTTGGGACAGGGATAAAAAGACCAGAAGTGGAAGCTAGCGTTCTTGTAGAATAAGTGAAAATATGTTCACCGCTTCTATATTGTAATAAGTTAAAAGAAAAGATTGCTATCTGCATTTAAATATTCAACTTGCTGTATTTTTTAATATTTCATTAGGACACAGTTCCTTTAACTGCTGCAGAAGTGGCATTGCTATTAATCAAGTATAGTCACCCTTAGCACATTACATTAGATGATTTTGGGTTTTTCTAATTACAATCAATTTGCTTGTTTACTTTCTTTGAAGGTAGTATTATCATCACAATATAATTATAAGAGCCACATTTTACTTTATGAATTACAGCAAGTGCATGTATGTGTACTACTACATAATAGATGCAAAATATCTGTATAACCTTTGTGTAGACTAGACTATATATTGTATGGGGGCATAGGTTCAAAAAGTTGAGGGAAAAGTCTTTCAAGAGAATTTATTTTGAAAAGAGAAAGCAAATCACCACTGGGTGACACTGTTCTTCCTTCCAGCTTTCCCATCTATTACCGCAGAACGATTTTAGCAGCAAAGGCCATGGTACAGAGCCCACTCAGCGAGTGCTGGAGCTCACAAATACTTCAGCAGGACGTGATGAGAATCTGAACGAACGTGGCTCTTCAACAGAGATATGCCTGTTGCATAATGGTTATAAAATGTGGTAGTTACTTGTGCAACAAAAGCTCTCTGGAATTTTATTCCACTGCTGCACATGATTTTTGACAGCAGCAGCTTCCAAGAGAGCAGTTAGTAAGTTGGTCCTGCATTCCTGAGATGGCAATGGTAAGTCTGCTGCTCACTTCATCAGAATAATGGGCAGACCCTCAGAAACCTGTTCTTAATATGTGTGGTTAAGGTATAGAGTCTCCTTTCATCCAGAGAGGTGTACCCTTCAGAGCATCCTCAAGAAGCTGTAATTCGGTTTCCTGTTTTTTCCAAGCTGCATAATTTGCCATAAACTAAGTAACACCAACATCCCCTTCAAGAAGGATGTGCAGTGGCTTCAGTTTAGTGATCCTGATATTATTCTTCTCTTGGCTTCACTCTCCAGTGGTAATATTGTTGATTTATGAAAGGATCACAGTACTTAGATAAGCTATTTCCTGGCTCTGTGCCTTCCCTTTGTCTGTGTCTACAGAGCCCCAAGTTATGAAATAGAAAGGGAGACCATTGTCCTCAGCTTTTTTAATCAGGCTAATGTTAATGCCTTTGAGAGATCTTTTCTGAATCTGTCCAATATTGTCTAAATGGTATAAAAAAGCTAGAAATTCAGTGATCAGAAGCACCTTTCCTAACTAATGAATGTAAGGCCAGACTTGTAAAGATTTTTAATTATCTGGTAACTCAAACAGTAGGATTTTTAAATGCTCTAAGGTCCATTAATGGCAGATACATCCAGAACTTCCTGGTTATTGACACATTCAGGATTGAGGGATCCTATTTCTAAAGAAATTACCTTTTACAGGCTAGATATATATAAATAACTATGACAGCTGCAGGAATCCACCGAAGTATAATGTAT
>WEKX01000041.1:116480-140806 GCA_013390025.1 Pitta sordida | reverse complement strand
TGCCGGTTCCTGCTGGGTCACGCGCTGGCCGGGCAAGGGCACCGCGGGGGAACCGGCCGCCCCTGCCCCCGTCGCCTCCGCCCCTGCCCGGATCACCCGGACACGCCGCCCGCCTCCCCTGCCCGGGTCACCCGCTGCCTCTACCCTACTTTTCCCCGCGGTGCGTCCACACGGCCCTTTGTAAATAGCCGGGAACAAACTCCGAAGCGGCAGAACGCGGTCCGGCCGCAGGCCAGCAGCCATGTGACGGCTTCCAGAGAGCGTTGACGCAGTCCCAGAGCCTTTTGGATTGAAGTGCGAGGGGGGTTTGTCGCTGCCGCCTACAAACACAGTGTATGCCTGACCCTTGGGGCATTTAAACAGAGAAAGAAACCTTTTCCCTGCTTCTGGCTGATACCTGGTAGTCAGAATATGAATTTACTTGAATGATTACATCTAATACAACAAATAATATGTTAATACATTGTCATCTTCCCTGCTAAGTCAAATTCAACGTTGGACTCGCTGAACTTTGTATCTTTGCTAAGTACTTTCGTAGCTTAGGTAAGTCCAAAGGATAAAAGTAAAGGAGAGTTGAATACAACTTGGAGGAAATTTTAAATTGTCTGCAGAAAGTTCAGATGGAACAGTATTTTAAAATAAAAGCAAGGAATGAGAGGGGAGAGAGGGAAGCATTGAGGAAAACAAAATGTTTTTAGCAGACATGGGGAAAACACATCCTGGAAGAGAAGATGAATTAATGCCTGAAATAAACCGGGTTAGTGTTGTGCTGACTGCTGCAAGATTAAATTGCTTTTTGGTAAAAGTACTGGGGACAGATTGAGAAAACTCTTAGTTTTGGCCAAATTGTGAGAAAACCGAGAAGAGTGATTTTTTTTTTCCCTTATTTTTAAAATTTATTCAAACTACGTGTTCAGATGTAACTCAAACGAAATATGAAAGACCCAAATTAAGAACATGCCCGCTAAGTCCTCTTGGCAAAATGCCGTTGTTGCAGGCTGGCTTCTGTGGAGACTTGAGGCTTCCACAGGGCAGCAAAGGAAGTTTTCAAACTACGTGAAGTGTGTGAGCGTTGTTATTGGCTGTCAGAGTAGTGCTTCCAGCAACGTCTGCTGGCTCTTTAAAAATATTTTTTCATAGTTTTAGAGCTTGTTAGACTTGTATTTATAGTCAAAACATGTTTGTAGTGCTGGAATACTGTTTTCTATGGTATTTAGTATTTAATTTCATTCTGTACTGGGTATCGAGAGTAAGTTTTACTCAGAAACTGGACATTGGGTCACTAGGAGCATCCTGCTGTCTCAAAATGGGTAGCATAGAAGGTATCTGCTTTTAGTGTTCTTTATGTTGTCTAGTTGCATTTTACTCATTGTTCAAGTAACAAAGGCAAAATTCATATTTTGAAGTTTCTTTAAGACAGGTAGTCAATTTGAAATCAGTTATCTGTTTTGCTGGGGCTTTTATTAAGCTGGTTTCGGGCTTCTTCAACCTTTTGCCTCTTCAAAATTTGTGGGGCCTCGTCAAAATTGTGTAATATTTAAACTCAGATCATTGGCTCATGGATCTGAACAAAAGGCAAACATTGCCTCTAAAAAATACATTTTCTGGCTCCGTCTTGGAGTGGGATTTATATGTAATTCAGCTGGATTGAATTCAAGTCGCATTGTTTTTTTACCAATCGGAGGAATCAAATGTACCCTGAGGATAATTGCAATATTGAAATTGTTGAACCCAGCGCTACAGCTAGGAAGTAAAAGATGCAGATTACTTGGCTTCAAAAGCAGAACCCAGAACTCCCAGTTCTCTAGGTTCACTTCTCAGCCCAGCAGCAGGAGAGCTTTCCAAGAGACAGCCTGGAAAGCAGCACGCACCCTGAACAGGAGGCAGCTCCTGGGGAGCCTCAGCAAATAGCACATGCCTCCAGTCTTTTTTGCCTCTGGGACTGCAGGGCTGGGTGTTGAGAATGTTTGTTTCCTCTCGTTATTTCGAACTGTTAGGTAGGAATCAGTCTGGTCTTCTGAAACATCAGGAGGAACAGGATTTCACGCTGTTGCCAGGCAGTGAGAGGAGCCCTTTGCTCACCTGCTGCGTGGAACTGGACTCCTTCCACCTACCCACAGCAGCTAACTAAGGCTGTTGGCTTCTCTTGGGAAGCATTGGCAGCTTTGTGCGCTTATCCAGTTTCTTAGGAAATACCGGCAGAAACCCAGAGGGAGGAAGAAGGACCTCTGGCATTTGACTGAGTGTCTAACTGCTCGATCATTGTCATTTGCTGAGAAGGAATATATGTACAATAGTGTTGATGGTCCTGGGTAAAGCACACTAATTATGTAGCTTAATACCGTTGCAATATTGTGGTAAAGTCCAGTTGCAGGATGGCTTGTGTAAGAGGAGGTGCTACTTTTGGCTGTTTTCAGCAGTTCAGTGTACACATCCTGTAAACTTTAGCCAGTGTTATCTCCTTAAAGTATCAGCTTTTTTGACGTTTCTGTCATTTATTCAGTTCATTTGGTTATCTGTGCTTTAAGAGGCGTGTTGTGTTTTTCACTCCATGCTGAAAGCAAGGAAACTGAGCAGTTGATTTCACATATGCTGTTAAACATATATTTAATGTTACTAACAAACGTGTGTATCTTAACATTTGATTGCAATTTAAAGAACAGTTCACCTCTTCAGAAGCAAGTGGCCCTCAAGTAGAATACTTCTCATTGAAGCCTCTAAGTTTTGTATATGAAGTGATGTACCACCATGATGCTTTTAAAGGAATAAACATAATGCACAATGTCTCAACCCCTGTATTTTTAATAACATCCCTATAGTCAATAATGAAGAATTAGGGACATTCCTTCCCACCTACATAAAGATGCTAAAATATTTAGTACGAAGAATGTGCATCCGAGAAGCAACATCTACCCATTTACCGCGCATTAGTGAACTGAACGGTGCAGTGTTATGCAAGTATTTAAATTATAAATAGCAGGCTTCTATAAAACTGATAACAAGCATTATTGTTATTTAGTTAAAGGTAATGATTATTTTGCACTTGTGATTGTAATTAACAAGTGTTATGAAGTCAGAATTACTTTTCACATGCAGCATGTGTACAGTTTAGGCTTTTCTGCATGGCTTTCACGCTATTTTTTTTAATTGTCAGAACTTAGTACATTAGAAATGGGAGTTAGAAGACTAAAGAGTTACTTCTTTAGTTACAAACAGCAGAGTAACAGTATCTTTTCCTGGCGGAATTCTTCTGGGTGTTTTTTAAAGTCAGAATTTCTTTAAGAGTGATTGCAAAGGCAGAGAACTGGCTTCATCTTACATTATCAGCAAGATCTTTTCTCTTTGTGTTGTGTTTTTACAATGGTCACAATCACAAGACAGGTCAGGAAAGCATCTTCCAAGGCGAACACATGAGTAATTGTCAGGGGGTAAATAGGAGGAGGAGAATGCACATTATGGGGCAATTTAATTTAGGCTTGTGATTCAGTTTCATTTTATGTATCAATAACTAGGTACACTTTTATGCTACTTTTAAGAGCAGTATGCATTATACTAGATGATATGGGACTGAAATACATACATTTAGAGTAAGATTTGCCAGTTTCTCCTTTAGTCATAAAATCTTTCGTACCCAAGTGATTTAAATCCCTAAGGCTTCGATGCATATTTCAGGTAGGCACGTTTTGATAAATGGATTACATTTTTTGCTCTACTTGGCAAAAAGGGTCATAGTTAGCACTAAATGCACAGAGAAACATTCCAAAACCTTATTTTTAAGGTAGTTTTCCATGCTTTGGAACTCACAGCATTGCACTGTACACTGAGCTTGTCTGTTAACCACAGGTAATACCGTTTCAATGTTGAAAGTTTTTACCAAAATGATACAAGAGTACAGTTGAGTGTCAAAACCTAGTAAGTTTCTTGAATATAGGTATGTGTCTAAGCAAGAGTAATGGAACTAGGGAATGTTAAGTCCCTTCGTTGAGCTATCTTATAGGTTGTTTAATCTGATGAGAAGGGAGAGCAGGATCTGTGGGAAGGGAATTCGACCGATAGTGACGGCCAAGCTGTGGTGGAACTCCCTTTCTTTCCCCGCTCCCTTGGATTTGGCTGTTGATGTAACAGCTGTTATAGGTGTTTGGTATGTTGTGGAATCCTCCTTCTGGAGGACTCACCAGAAAATAGGATGTAAGTACCTACTACATCATCTATCTGTATCACAGCAAGATAAGCTTTCTGTGCTGGTTGCTCTGCCAGTCACAGTTGGAGGCCTGGGCTCCCAACTTCAGTACAAAGTGTTTGCTGTTTCCTAGAACTAGCTAACCACTGTCCTCTAGATAGCAATGACTCGTTATTAGGCTGAGGGTGATAACTATGTATATTTATCTTCTATTTTGAAAAAAGATTGAATTTTGTTTTGTATACTCAACATGACAAAGAACAACTCCCAGGTGTTTGCTTTACTGTACAGATTTAATACTGAATTGCTTTTTGCAGTACTTTGCCCCAAGATGTTTAAGGGTTTTCTTAACTCCAGTTTTGCTTATTCTCACAACCTGGGCCACAATGCTACCTCAAAACAGATTTTGACACTGTTACCTCTTTTAAAGAGGCAATAGTTATTCATAAGCACCGATGCACAGCAGAGAACATTTTAATTATCTATAATAGCCTTTAGACAATCAACAAAATAATTGTTAACCTCGACAAAATTATTGTTAACCTTGCATGGACAGGCTTACATACATGGACACACTCGGGTACAGACTTTCCTCCTTCCCATAAACCCTAATTTCCTGTGGAAGCAATTGGTCTGTTTATATCTCTGTGTCCCTTCACTACTCATTAGTGGGTCTGTTGTGATTCAGATTTGAAGCGAGATGTGGTGTGATAAGTGTGGTTTCATTGACCCTGAAATTGGCTCAGTTGGTTAGAGCATGTTGCTAATAACACCAAGATTGTGGATTCAATCCCTGTATGGGCCATTCATTTAAGAGTAGGACTCGATCCTCAAGGGTCCTTTCCAACTCAGAATATGCTGGGATTAAATGGTCGAATCAAGCCAGTGGCTTGCTGGTATGAGGAGGAATTTTAATTCTTCCTTTCCATCTCAAACTTTGTGCATACTCCTGAGCTGTACCTGATTACTTGCCTTACCCTTTACCTCTGAATTACAGAAGTAGTAACTCGGGGCAAAAAAAAAAAGTGGGTTTTTTTTTGACAGTTTATCAAGGTGGAAGGTTAAGGTGGCCACCCAGACTTGACTGAAGGAGCAGGTGGGGCTTAGAGGCAGGAAATCAAAGAGGCAATTGAATCCTGTCTCTTGACAGAGGCTGTTATATATGTGCTTAATTTTCTCGTAATACCTGAGTTTTTACAAATCTCCCAGAGAAGACAGGAAACTAGATAAGGAGACACATATTTCTAGGGCTCCCAAAAAGGAAAAAGTTGAAGCTTATGCTTTGTTAGGCACCAAAGAGTTTAGGTATGCAATCCAGTCTTTCTAGGCTTCGTTGGTTCTGATTCTGGTTTTGACTACAGTTGGCCCTCTTCCACTTCACGGCCCTCGTGTTGCGGCTTCACATCTTAGCGGCGTGATTTTTCAGCGATTAAGGAGGCACATTTCGCAACTGCGCATGCGTAACCTGACACGCATGAATATTCAAATAGTCATGAATATGCAAATCAACCCCTATGCCGTGCAGCACAGATCGTGGGTACACTGCTCTCACTGTGCCCGCACTGTGCCCGCCCTGCGGCACCTGCCTCAGTTCAGCTCCACTCCCGTCCCATGGTCCCTGCCCCGGCTTGGCTCTGCTTCCGTCCCGCAGTGCCTGCCCTGGCTTGGCAGTGCCAAAACAGCGCCGGAGCGCCGGGAGGGTGTAGGGCAAATCTGCATATTAATGAGCTGCCATTCTACATGGAAGGAGGGCTTCGTGGGTAGGGGGCAAGACCCGCGGTAGCGTGGTATAGGAGACCCGACTGTATTTCATTTTTATTCTGGAAGTTTTCAAATTAAAAAAACCCCAAAACACCCTGGATTTCAAATCTGTTAAACAGTGTTATTTGACCTGTCTTCAGGATAGCTTTGGTCTTCCTGACATTGCCTCCTTCAGAAAATTAACTGTTAACCAGTTCTAAAGAGTGGCTCTTCAGATCCTCATTTCTCTTCTCCTTCCATTTTGATTGTATTCTCTGAGAGGAATTATCCTAAAATGTTCATCCTATTTGAATAGCATTAATAGCAGGAGTTAGAAAGAAAATATAATTCTATAGAAACCCTCCTAAATATTTTGTGTTGTTCAGTCCACTGCCACCTTTGTAGCCCTTCTGGCTCTATGTTTAACATCTTTTTAGTGTTCTGCTCTGAAACTTCAGTCTAGAATTTTCTGGAAAACTATTTTGATTTCTATTATGCGTGTAGAATATTCTGTAGTGGTGTTGGCATATTTGTTTACTCTCACCTCAGGCCTTCACAAAAACACTATGTGCCATACTTGAGCACTAGCACATGTTGGTCTTGTGTCACAGCCCTCAGAGCTAAGCCTAGTGCAGCTTGGAAAGTACAAGAAAGGTCTAGACACTGAGTATCAATATATCTGGGATATAAGGGCGAAATATAAACAGTTACTACTTTGTGTTTTTCTTAAGGTCCAGCATAGCTTTTTTATGCTGCTGCACAAAGTACACTGTTGTAGGATTTTTCATAAAGAGCTGTAGTGGCTGTGTCTAAATTCATAAATACATACTACTGAGTTAGTAGAATTTGGTATTAACCCATACCAGCCCTTATCACGTGGTATAGAAGCGGGTTTGGGCCACTTCAATTTCATGCTGTTATGTCTCTACAGAGTCTGAAAAAGTTTTAACTGACGTGATCATAGCACTGTGGAGTTGCCACAATTTATGTACAAATCAATTCATAAATGCAAGTCCTGGAATAGGGAATTATGGTGGTTCAAAGCAGTAGATATCTGAGGGGTCTGTAGTAGCTCTGTGCCCAACTGACCGACTTATTTTTATACTTGATGATGAAGACAATTTCATGTTATCCCCTTGAGGATGCCCTTTACGAGGCTGTATTTAGGGGCCATGTGGAAGAGCAGCACATCAAAGAGTATTTTGGCTTCTAGGGTGGCCCAGTATGAGCTGATTTTATAACTCTGTTCATCTTTTGTTTGGGTATTACCCATTGTAGTGCAATCATACAAAATCTAATTCAGAATGGGACCTCACACTTGCTGTTACAGCCATCAGTTGCTGACAAATTAAAATTCATATTAACACAGCATTCAAGTGCTTATAGAGTTTTGTAACAGTATCTTAAATATTTATTTATTAAAGTTACTCAACATTTTTTGGTGGAGAGGTACAGACTTTTTTTCCCCTCCATAACAGATTGTCTTTCTCTCTCCATCTCTCTTTTGAATTTCATTATAATTCCCATTCCCAGTCTGTACACACACTTTTGATTGACTGGTTTTATTTAGTTGCACTTGTAAACATCTAGTATTCCAGGGCCAAGCAAACGTAACACTCTGTGTAGATGAACATGAGCAGAGCGTGACAGTTCACCAGTCACCAGTTTACCAGTTGAGCGTGTCAGTTTGCATCTGCATGCCCTGTAAGGGTCAGTGAGATCTGATTAAGTTGTTTGCTTTGTAGATCTCTGGAGATTTAGAATATCTTTCAGGAACGTGTCCAGAGTTTGTTGTTTGCACCCAAGTGGTCTGCAAAATTAGTTTCCAAGTAAACAGAAATACAGCTGAGTTTTTCACATGAGAAGTACAGTGCTAAAATCATGCTTGCATATGCTAGATAAATGTTTTCCTTATGAAAAACACTTATATTATTTAGAGGCTGGCAGAAAAAAGGATTTATGGTAGATCTATCTGCATTGTTCTGCTTGAATTGATGCAATCCATATAGAAAGATCAAAGGTTTTTAAATGAAAAGTTACTTCAGCATGTATATTACAGTTTATGATGAGTTTTCTTTCTATCATGATTTTATGTCACCCACAATGACAATATAAGAACATTTGACTGTAATAACAAGCAGTGACTTCATACAGGGTGGAGAATTTAACACAGTTAAGATACTTTATAGAGAAGGTTAGAACAATTTTGACTTTGCTCCATACCATAAAAATAGAATTTTAAGTATTTTTATAGCTGCTGTGTGTTGTCTGCAATGTAGTTTGCATGTGCACGAGTCTGTAGATGGCCATGAAATTTACTGAAAATAACTAGTTGTTACAAATGTACAGACTGAAAAGACTGGAAATTACCTGTGGACTATTAACACCCAATGCTTCTAGATGAAAAGCAATTATTAAAACAGATGTAGGTATTTTCTCATTGCAGAAGATGCTGATGTTTATTTTTGTATTTTTGCTTTGTTCTTTAGTGAGATAGAAGATGAATTCAGCTGAAGTCACTGATGACGATGAAGGTAAAATATTGTACTTGGTGTAATTTTTGATCAGGCAAAAATATGCTTGTTGAATTAAAGCCTTTGTTATCTGATAAGGAATGAACTTGGATCAAGACAAATCACATTAATGGTTTTAAAAAGCTATCAAAAATGCATCATTATCTGTGTTACTCATTATATTTTCTGCTCTGCATCCTTTATTCTTTAGATACTTCTTTGGGGAAGAAACTGTCATTTACTGGAAAACTGAATTTGACTATGGGGTGGCCTCGACATACACTTATCATAGAAGTCATAAAAAATGATGATGGTCTTCAAAACATGTTTTTATAAAAGAAACCACGAAAGATTGTATTAAGGGTGTAATGGTTTTCTGGAGAGGGTGCTTTATCTCTCTAAACCTTCTCTTTTTCCAGTAAAAATTCCTAAAAAAAAAGTGAAAGTAGAAACAGAAAACGAAGATGAAGCTCTAGACTGCTCAGTAACATCCAGATCTGCTGAGAAACACTCACTGGATGGCGCAGTTACTTGCCTTCAGGATTCCAACAAACCGAAACAGACCTCACTTGGTTGTGATGGTTCAGGAGGCCAGCAAGATGCTTTACCCAGCGTGAAGAAAAGACGCTTTACGCAAGAGGTGACTTCTCTTTACAGCACTGTGGTTGTCAGTTCATTTTTCTTAAGCTAAATTCATTGCTGCTGTTAGTAAAATGCAAGTCTTTCAACTAGATTTGCACTGATAATGAATTTGATGGAAATGCGGCTAAGCTTAAGCCAGTTTGCACACATCTGGGTATTCTTTAAATAACGTGGGAGCGATCATATTTATGAGGTTAATTAATTCATGTGAAGTGCGTTTTTGTTGTTTGTCAGAGAATGTAGGAACGGGCAGCGATTTGGAGTAACTGGACGTGATTCTGGTTACAGTCCCTCTCATATCACAGAGTCCTTCAGCCGGATCCTCAGTGATAGAATTAGAGCTGTAATTTTTCCTTCTGTGACACAGATTTCACGTCAGTGAGACAAGTGTAAATTTGTGCATTATTTGAAAGATAAAAATGCGGGGATGCAGAAGACTTCAGCATATCAAGAGCTGAATGTATTACAGCTTGTGGTGCAGCGCCTCACTTGTGGCAATCCACGTTTCTCTAGCTGTGAATGAGATGGTCAGTCTCTTCTGCTGTCCTGATCTAGTGTGTCGCCTCTCTAACAATGGGAGATTTTAATTAATCTTTGCTGAAACTGAGCAAGTTTCTTTTTGTCCTTGTTCTTTTCAGTAGGGAAAGTAGTGATTTGCTCCTAGAAGAGTCTTCTGCATGTGGGAAAATTCATGTGATGTTGTCCTTTCCAAGACTAAAATTCCCTGTTTTCAGCTCTTCTTCAGGAGTTACCTTGTATTTTTCTTGTTCCCGTTTAGAGTCTTGAAAGACTAGTGTCTAGTGTTAGATAGTCACATCTCTCCTGACACTCTACAGAGCAGCATAATGACCTCCTCTTTTTCATACTCAGCACTTTATTAAAATAACCTAGATTCAAATTCATCCTCTTTTGAAAAACTTCAGGCCCTGAGTTATATTTAGTTTGTGACCTACTCTAAAGCACATATCCTTTTCTGCTGTTCTGCTACCTAGCCAGTTATTCCATGTTGTCTTTGCACATTTCATGTCTCCTTTCTAGCCATTTCTTTTTCTTGACTCATCTCTCTGACTTCTCAGGGCTGGTTTTTTTCCCTGAATGCCTGTGGTAGGTAGGTTTTAATCTTATTACACGGTTTCTTTCTTTTCCTTTCTCTTTTTCTTTTTACAATTGTTTCCTTACATTCATATTCTTAAAAGGGCTTTATAATGGTCTCTGAACTGTGCTTGCTTTATATTTTACTGTTTATGGTTTGACATTAATACATTTTTAAATTTAATTTGAAATTAATTATATCTTTGGACTTATAGTATCAGCAACTGACCCAGTAATAACAATGAAAATTCATTTTTGGCTGACCCCAATGAATCAGCACATTTTGTTAAATAACCAACCAGAAGTAGTCCTCAATCTTAACAGTAATTATTTTCAAGAATGTAGTATACTTTTACTACATATCGCATAGGCTTCCATATATGATATAAACAGCACTGTACTTTTTATGAGCTAGTGATTATACATATTATTAAATTATTTTCTATCTGAAAACATTTAATTTCTTTTTTTTTTAGATTCTGAATGCCACTTCAGAACCAGAAATTAATTTCCCCTGATTTTCTTTTAAAAAAAACATTTAGACGATTGTACATGTATTTAAAAAATTTATGTGCAAGACTTTTCCAAGTTCTCATATGTTTGATTGAATTTATGTTTCTTGCTCATACATTTTTATTCTTTACTCCTACGCTGCAATATTATGTGCTGTTTTCTTACAGATATTTAGACTTTGTTTATATCAATCATATTAAAGGTCATAAATTAGCTGGACTAGAGCACTGAACAGAGCAATAACTAAGCAACTTTTAAAATTTGGCTTAGGTCTCTGAGAAGAAATATGAAAATGAAAGACCATTTCACAATTTTTTGTATTGGTTGGATCCTGTAGGTCCCTTCCAATACCCTGTGAACCTGTGTTCTCCAAAATACTCAATTTTGCAAATGTTCAGAGTGTTTAGAACATGAAAACTTACTGTGCAATTGTAGTATAAAAAGCAGCATTTTATTGTGTACACTGTCTCATAGAACAATATCTTTGCTTCTTTGTTGATGGTACATTGGAGGTGATCATCTTAAACGGGTGTAGTATTATCTGAAATACACGGATATTAAAAGATCAGTGTTACAGAAAGCTAATTAAAAATGCTAAATACTAGTTTAATTGGTGAATTTGCAAACAGCTATTTATTTATGGTGCGGATCGTGCTCTTCCCAGATGGAGATTATGGACAAGATAATTAAAAGCAAAAGGAGGGAAAATAAGAATACATCTGAAGTGAAAAAAAATCCTTAAATACAGGCCCAAATGTTTTGTTATCTGTTAGCCAAACACTGGGTGTATGTTTCTGAAATGCAGATAACCAAATCTGTCCCACAACCAGACCTCGGAGCTACCTTAGTGAAAGGGCAGAAGTTCTGCTGCCATGGTAGTGGGGATCTGCTGTAGTCCAAAACTGACAATGAGCTTTAGCAGTCTCACTGTCAAAGTGCACTAAGATACTTAGGACAATAAATTTGTGTTCTTTAATACACATTCTAATTTTGCTTTGCCCTGACATTGTGTATGAGGTGTGTATTAATAGAAGCTACCCCCACATTGCTAAGTTTTATTCTATAATTAATTAGGGAAAATAAACAGCGAGAGGTTAGATGAGAACTGACAGACACTCGGTGGCCCATGGTAAGCTCTTTGAAAAGGAATGTGAAGGAACACTTGGAATATTCTCTGTTAACAGAAGTGTTAGTGGAAGAGCTAACTACTTAGCAGGTCTCATTTATGTCAATACAGTCATACCTCAGTTATTCGCTCTGTCATATTCATGTCTTCCCATATTTGCAGAAATTTTTTCCGCAGTTTTTACTCTGTTATTCATGGAGCTGTGCCGACCCGCACCGGCGGAGCAGTGCGATCCCGGCCCCGGCCAGCCCTGCCGGGAGTCAGGAAATCATTAACTGAAACACGGAGACCCACCTGAGGCCCGTTCTGCCTAGGCAATCAGCCTGGACTTGCCAGCGCATATGTGCATATGTGCATATTCGTAGCCTCAGGCAAAGCACCTCTGCCAGTACTAGCTGCTGCAGTTAAAAGGAAGACTGACTCCCACGCTTCTCGCTGCTCATAAGGAACCCAGGATGTTGCAGTGTTCCAAAGTTGCCATATTTCTGGAAATAATTTGCCATATTAATGTCCGACCCGTATTCGCGGATTAAAGGTTTTGCGGGATCCTCAGGAGACCTGTAATCCATGAATACGAAGGGTTGAGTATGCTGACACATAACAGTAAAATACAGTAATCCCTCAAATATCACAGGGGGAAGGGGGGGTCGTTCCAGAAAGATGCCGCAATAAGTGGAATCCACAAAGTAGTGGTAAATAGGGTAAATACGGTAAAACTGGGGGAAAAATCCACGGTATATTGAAGCTGTGAATGGTGAACCACTAAGTAGTGAGGGATTACTGTAATTTTCATTTTGGGTGTCTGACTGGGGAGCAGTACTGTGTTTATTGTCAGCAAACATTTTCATGGCCTGCTTTCTGGTGATGTCTATTTGGCACCCTGTAACAGCTGGTGGTGTTACAGGACTGGTTCCTCAGAGCAAACGTGCTTTACTAGGAGTGAGAGTGGAGGGGGACAGTCTTCTAAATGGGACGTGGAGGTCAGCGGTTCTAGGAACCCATCGTTAGGGATTCTGCTCATTGTGAAATATGACACCTTTACATTAAGCTTTCATTTGATCATATCTCCATCCATGCAGCTTTGGTGAAAACACAAGTTTTCATATGTAGGGGTCATATGATGTGAGTGGAAACACAGCTTCAATTTAATTGAATGCTGGTTTCTAAACTTGGAGTGGAAACCAGCTTGTTCTTTCTGAGCCTCTTTTGAGTATACATTGCATTAGAAATTAAAAAGTAATTAGATTCAATTTTTCACTCCAGTTAAGCAGATGCCAAGTGTGTGTACACATAAAGACCACATTGATTTCATGAGTTACAGTTCTGTTTTTTCAGAAACTGTAATTCAAGTTCCTTGCTGTGGGACAGTGTGGGGTCTTCACTAGAAATTTAAATTTCTTGGGGCTCTCAGCTCAGACCTCAAGTCTGTGTTTCATTTCTTTTAGTACTTGAGTGCAAATTCTGTAGTTTTTAAATCCAATTAATATTTTGTAGAACAAGCCAAGAAAAATGGCTAATTTTAGATATTCTAAAATCTGGGAGTGTTTTCTTATGTTTGAATTCTGCATGTGGGGTTTTGATTCTGTTGTATCTGCTTAGCTTCCTAAGAGTTATTTGCAATGTCCTTGTGTTTGCAAAGAAAAAAAGCCCCAAACACCTGCTTATTTTCCTGTGAGATGATGAAAATGTTTGGTTCCAATTTCAAGCAATGAGGAAGAATTACGTATTGAGAACACTAATTCCTTAAGAGCTCATTGCTATTTTTGTATAAATAATTTAGAAAATTAGAAACTCATGAGTCTAAACTTCCTTGCATTTCAGAAATAAAGAAATCTTAGGCTTCCTTTAAAAAAAATAATACCAAGGTACTTTTCACTTTGTTTTTAAGTTTTTAATATTTAAATAGAATACTTTTTTAAAAATACCTTTTAAAAATTTAAGTAATTTTTAGAATTTGTTTAGGGATTGTGCACCATTATAAAGATTTTTTTAAAACTCTATATAAACCTTTCACGTCAGAAAGAGGAGAATAAGCATAATTTTATGTTTTATAGCCTTTGTTACATTTTGAAAAGGTAACCTAAATGGAGTGCTGGAACACTGAATGCGGTTATTGGAGGCAGTGGCAAGGTCACAGGACTAGGAGTCAGAAAATCTAGATGCTATTCTTGGCTCTGTTGCTGACTTGTTGCCACCCAAATTCTCTACAGCCCAAGATCCTCATATGCAAGGTGAAGCCTAATGGTACTTAATTTGGGAGTGTATTTAGGGCTCTGTGGGTAGAGGGTACAAAGAGTTACTATTACATTTCTATTCCATGGAGAAAGCCGTGAGCCAAAAACCAAAAAGAAAATCTAAATAATACTTTACTGTATTTTTATTTTACCTAGTGAAAATATTAATTTTGATTATTTAACACAAATTCCTTGGAGAAAATTTGAGTTTGCATATTTATGTAACAATGCCTGTTTAAGAGGCACATATCTATAGCTAATATTTTTAAGGCAGTCTTACTAATACAGTGTTTATTTATTTGAAGGGCTCCCTTTCAAACATGAGGAACAGAGATACTGGCTCACCCACTCAGGTAAATGCAGAGCAGCCAAACAAGAACAAGAATTCTAATGTAACATGGCTCTGTGAAGAAGAATCCATCAGTGACATAATCACTCCATCTTACAAAAAACCTCTCTATGGCATCTCACACAAAATCACCGAGAAGAAGAACCCATCCGGAGCAGAGCAGTTTGCTTCCTATGAGTTGTTTGAAAAAATCAACCCCAGCAGTCCCTCGCAAATTCGGACTTTGAACGACCAACGCAAAAGAGACTCGGCCACAGCCATTGCTGTAGCAGGAGCCACAGCAGATTCAGATTCCAATATATATTCTTTGATACAGAAAATGTTTTACACGCTTAACACCCTCAATACCAATATGACTCAGCTTCACAGTAAAGTTGACCTGTTGTCTCTGGAAGTTAGCAGAATTAAAAGGCAAGTCAGTCCAGCAGAGTCCGTTGCAGACTTCAAGCCTCCCCCGGAGTACCAGCTGACTTCTACGGAACTCAAACAAATCATGGATCAAAGCACATCAGGCGGAGACCTGGCTTGCCGGTTGCTAGTGCAGCTCTTCCCAGAGCTCTTTAGTGACGATGAGTTCAGCAGGAGCTGCAGTGCATGTGGCTTTCTCAACAAAAGGAAACTTGAATCTCTTCATCTGCAGCTTATCCGTAACTATGTGGAAGTTTGTTATCCTTCTGTGAAGAATACAGCTGTGTGGCAGTTGGAGTGCTTGCCTCAAGTCAATGATTTTTTCAATAGATTTTGGGCTCAAAGGGAAATGGAAAGCAGTCAACAGAATGTGCAATCATCCAGTTTTTATGAGACTGAGCAGGTTGAATCCTCTCATTTTATGGAGGATAAAGAGCAAGAGGAGGCTTTGTCCTTGGACAGGAGTAATGTCATTGCCTCAGATTACATCCTGGATGCTCAGGATCTCAATGAATTTTTAGATGAAGCTTCTTCACCAGGGGAATTTTCTGTTTTTTTGTTACACAGACTGTTTCCAGAACTCTTTGACCACAGAAAATTAGCTGAAAGATACAGCTGCTTTGGCGACTCTGGAAAACAACTGCTGGATCCCCATCGGCTTCAAATAATCCGTAGGTACACCGAAATTTACTTTCCAGATGTACAAGAAGAAGAAGCCTGGTTGCAGCAGTGTGTTCAGCGAATAAATGATGAGCTTGAAAGTACATATATGGATGGAAGTGAATGTGATCAGATGAGAGATGACTGTTACGATTCTTCTAGTTTACCAGATGATGTATCAATCATAAAAGTGGAAGACAGTTTTGAATATGAGAAACCTGGCAGACGGTCAAAAAAAATTTGGCTTGTACCCATAGATTTTGACAAACTTGACTTTCCCCCTCCTGATTTTGATGTCCCTGTCCCGGATTACCTGTTGAACAAAGAACAGATTAAAAGCATATATGAAAGCAGTCTTTCTATAGGCAACTTTGCCTCTCGATTGCTTGTTCTCTTATTTCCTGAACTATTTACTCATGAAAATTTGCGGAAGCAATACAACTGTAGTGGATCTTTAGGCAAGAAACAGCTTGACCCCACTAGAATTAAATTAATTAGACATTATGTGCAGATACTGTACCCCAGAGCAAAGAACGACAGAGTGTGGACATTGGAGTTTGTTGGGAAGCTTGACGAGAGGTGTCGACGAAGAGACACGGAGCAAAGGCGCTCATACCAACAGCAACGGAAAATCCACGTGCCAGGGCCTGACAGGAGGGAATTTCTCACCTATGCAATAAACCCTGAGAGGTTTAGAGAGGAATTTGAAGGGCCACCACTGCCACCGGAAAGAAGCAGCAAGGATTTTTGCAAGATACCACTCGATGAACTTGTTGTTCCTAATCCAGACTTTCCTGTGCCTTCTCTGTATTTGCTGTCTGATAAGGAGGTAAGAGAGATAGTGCAGCAGAGCCTGTCAGTTGGCAACTTTGCTGCCAGGCTTCTTGTAAGACTCTTCCCTGAACTCTTTACTCCGGAGAATCTGAGACTGCAGTACAACCATTCAGGTGCTTGTAATAAAAAACAGCTTGATCCCATCAGACTGAGGCTGATCCGTCATTACGTGGAGGCAGTTTATCCTGTGGAGAAAATGGAAGAAGTATGGCATTATGAATGTATACCGAGCATTGATGAAAGATGCCGGCGTCCTAACAGAAAAAAGTGTGATATACTGAAAAAAGCAAAGAAAGCAAAAAAAGTGACAGGTTCCTTAAATTGCTAAGACTTTGACCACTAAATTATTGTCAAGATTATGCTTTGGTTTAGACTGAAGGGCCTGTCAGGAGCTGAAGGTGCTCAGCATTTGGGACAGTCAGGCACTAAATTTGTTGCGTTTCAGTGTGTGTGTTGCATCTCTCTTGGCACTGCAGCAGTGGGAAGTGGCTCACACACAGGGACAGGCAGCCAGGCTGGACTTGCCAGCACATATCTGCTTATGTGTATATGCAGATATGCATAGCCTTAGACAAAGCACTCCTGCCTGTGCTAGCCAGCTGAAGTTAAAGGGAAAACAATCCCAAACCTAGCCTTAAAGGGGCCTCGGGATTTTGCAGGGTTGCAAAGTTGCCATATTTATAACTTGCCATATTAATGTCCGACTAGAATTTGTGGATTTAGTGTTGTGCAGGAGCCTCATAAGACCCAAAACCCACAAATCCAGAGGTGTGACTGTATAGCATAAGGTCACATACCTGGTGTGGTAGATGTTACAGTTGTCCTTTGATTATCACGAGGCCTCAGGTCTCCCTCTCCCCCTACAAAACCCTGGCCCCATGATGATAGGAAGCTCATTAATATGCAAATTTGAGTCACCCTCTTCAGTCACAGAGCCCTGGGGGGCAGTCCTGGCATCTTCCCATGCCCTCTGACAGGTCAGGGGAGCCAAGGGAATCTCTTCTGACCCCTCCCTGTGCCTAGGGAGTCCTCGGGGTTCCCTTCAGCAGGGACTGGAGCACAGAGATTCNGTTCCCTTCAGCAGGGACTGGAGCACAGAGATTCCCAGCTTTCCCCATGGTGGCAGAGGGTGTCCCCTGCCCCTGAGGGGCCACGGCAGGCAGCAGAGCCAGTGCCATTCCTGAGCACAGGAGGGCAGCAGGGAGCCAACAGCCGCCGCCACACTGCTGGAGAATGCCAAGGCTGGGTGGGACGGAGCAGTGGGCAGGCCTAATTTACATATTCATGTAGGAAAAAAATTAGAGACACAAAAGCCCAGTTTGAGCTTAAATTGGCTACTCCTATACAGGTTAATAAGAAGTACTTTGACAAGTACATTAATGGCAAAAAAAGGGATAAGGGCAATCTCCAATCTATTGGATAAGGAAGGAAACAATCACTGGAAATGAGGAAAAGGCACAGATGCTTAACAACTTTTTTGCCTCTGTTTTCAATAGTAAAACCAACTGTTTACTTAAGTGGTCTCTTGATATAGTCAACACAGATAAGGAATGGTTTAACCTCCCTTTAATCCAGGAGGACGATGTTAGAGATCTGTTCATACATTTAGACCCCCATAAATCTATGGGACCTGATGGGATACATTCCAGAGTGTTGAGAGATTTGATGGAGGAGATTGCTAAACCTCTCTTCATCATTTATCAGAGGTCTTGGCTTACTAGGGAGGTCTCAAAAGACTAGAAGTTGGCCAATGTAACACCTATCTACAAGAAGGGTAGGAGAGAGGATCCAGGGAATTATAGAGCTGTCAGCCTCACCTTGGTGCCACACAAAATCATGGAGCAAATCATCTTAAGGGAAATTATGCTGCACCTCCAGGAGAGTAAGAAGATCAGACCTAGTCAGCATGGCTTCAGGAAAGGAAGGTCCTGCCTAATCAATCTTACTTTCTTTTATGATTGGGTAACTGACATGGTTGATGAGGGAAGAGCTGTTAGTGTGGTGTACCTGGATTTTAGTAAGGCCTTTGGTACTGTCTCCCATAACAAACTCCTGGTGAAATGGGTGGCTCAAGACTTGGACAGGTTTACATGGTGCTGGATCAAGAACTGGTTGGATAGTCTAGCTCAGAGAGGGGTGGTTAATGGTGCTGTGTCTAGTTGGAGGCCAGTCACTAGTGGGGTGCCCTAGGGTTCAGTGCTGGGACCAGTCCCGTTTCATATATTTATCAGTGATCTGGATGAAGAGATGGAGTCCATCATTAGCAAGTTTGCGGATGACACCAAGCTGGGAATAAATGTTGATTTTATAGAAGGTAGGAGGGCTCTGCAGAGAGACCTTGACAGGCTGACTGGATGGGCTGAATTCAATAACATGAGGTTTAACAAGTCTAAGCATCGGGTCCTACACTTCGGTTACGATAACCCCATGCAGAACTATAGGCTGGGGACGGAGTGGCTGCAGAATGACCAAGTGGAAAGGGATCTGGGAGTGCTCGTTGTTAGGAAGCTTAACGTGAGCCAGCAGTGTGCCCAGGGGGCCAGAAAAACCAATGGCATCCTGGCCTGCATCAGGAATAGTGTTGCCAGTAGGACTAGGGAAGTTATTCTTCGTCTTTAGCCAGCGCTGGTTAGGCCACATCTTGAGTACTGTGTTCAGTTCTGGGCCCCTCTGTTTAAGAGGGATGTTGAGATCCTTGAACGTGTCCAGAGAAGGACAAGGAGGAAGGGGCTGGAACACAAGCCCCATGAGGAACAACTGAGAGCTTGGATTGTTTAGCCTGGAGAAGAGAAGGCTGAGGGGAGACCTTATTGCTCTTAACAACTACCTGAAGGGAGGTTGTAGCCAGGTGGGTGTTGGTCTCTTCTCTCAGGCAACCTGTGACAGAAGGAGAGGACACGGTCTTAAGCTGCGTCAGGGGAGATTTAGACTGAACATTAGGAAGAACTTTTTCACAGAGAGTGGTCTCAGTGGAATGGGCTGTCCAAGGAGGTGGTGGAGTCACCATCCCTAGAGGTGTTTAAGGAAAGACTGGATGATGTACTTAGTGGCATGATCTAGATAATAGGGTGGTGTATTGGTAACAGGATGGCAGTAGGTTAGGTACCAGGTAATAAGTTGGACACAATGATCTCTATGGTCTCTTCCAACCTTACTAATTCTGTGATTCTGTAATTTGTACATGGGTAAAGACCATCAGTGACAGAGCTCTCAATGACTCGCTGAGAGCATGATTTTCACTGGTGCAAATACATGTATTGAAACTATTACTCCACTCCCCATCTCTGCATCTTCTTTTTCTATCACTTTCTAATAATAAAGAGGGGGTTTTTTAATGGTTATGCTCTTCAAGGACAGTTTTTTGTTATGCCTTTATAAACAGTATTGTTCCTTAATTCAGATTTTGAAATGTAAACTAAAGGATTTAAATTTGAAAATTCATTGGAAATCATTGGAATATTAGACTTTGCTTCTGCAGTAATTGCAGCTTCACATTTGTTTTGTTCTTCATGATCCTGAGGTACTGAAAGGAATACTGTAATACTGTGTCAAAAAAATGGGTCAGAACGGTGTCATTTGCATTTTTGACTCTTGCCCAGGTTGTATTTCTAGAGTCAAGAATTAATTGTTGAAGAATTGAGGTGGGAGCGTAGACAGTTTGTGAATATTTTTTTATATTGACACCACACACTTGATCCTGCCCCTTTGAGTTCTTTAGTTTCATCCAGTATAATGCTGGGGTGACTGAGGATGGCTCGTCTGAGTAAAGTCAGCAGAACAGACCCAAGCCTATACCCATGCAATGTCTTCCCATCACCTGTTTGCTGCTCTGTTTGTAAAATAGCAACAGCATCAACAAAGAGACCTGAAAAAAGAACTTTAAAAAAACTATAGACCTTACTTTCAATCAAAATCATGATTCCAAAGGTTTCCAGTGTGTTCATATTGAATTGCATATATAAAAAGTATGTGCAAAGATGGGTTTGGGATAAAATTCGTGTTTCGGGGTCCCAACTTAGGAGCTGTGGTAATGTAAATCCTTCTTTGCGTGAATACAGCAGCATCTAGATATTTTGGGTGTAGGGATACTGAACTCCCTCACTTTGCCAAATTGTTTTATTGTAATTAGTAGCTATTTGGAGACATAACTGTGTATGTGTAACTTAGGTTCGTATGGTCAAGTTTGCATCATTAATATGTTCAAGTGTAACAAACCACCCAGAATCCAGTGTGAATTTGCTGTATGAGTTGTCACTGGAGAGTGCTGCTTTAAAACTAGTTTTCTCTTTCTTTTTTATTAATACTGATAGAAATGGTGAGAGAGAGTCAAACATGAATTTTTTAGGACAGTAAAGGTAGTGATTGCTTATAGACCATCACTGGAACACCTTGGAGCAGTTGTTGATGTTCTCTGTGGTCCTTTTTGGTTTACTTGGATGGGTCATAGTATCAAATTTTAAGTCGGTTCCAGTGTGATTTTCTATTTTAGCGTTTGTAAGAAAGTACAAAATATTTGATATTTTAACTTCAGATTTCTAGAATTTATTGTTCGTAGATTCATACTGATCCCTCTAAAAGGAAAACATGTTTTTTCCTGACGGCAAGAACTAGTAAAAGTACATATTACATTAAACCCGGAGTAAATCATAGATTGTAACATTTGCTCATTTTGCCCATATGGTAGTAACATTCTCAAAGAATGTATGAAGAAAGTCATGAATGTACTAAATAACACACTGATACTGCTTATATCCATTTAAATGTTTCCTGTTGGTTTAAATAATAGCAGGTTATGCTCAAAATGGCTATCAGAGCAAATATGGCTATAATAAATCAAAACAATTTTACCAAAGATAAAGAACTGATACCACAATGTCTGCATCTGTTAATTTTACTGCATAAATTTAGCAAATTGAATGTATCAGAAACCAATATTTTTTTCTTGTAATTGTATGCTACCTAGAACTTCTGAAACGTTTTTGCATTCACTTTTATGGGAGATACAAAATACATACCAGATTATATTAACAACTCTTTAATTTGTGGTTGCAAATGGCTGGCCAAAAGGTAAGAAATACAATCACATTTTCTTAATGTCATACATATTCCACCACTTATTGACGTCAAAGCTCCCAGAAGAATTCAATGCATATTAAAGTTTTTTACAAGTGATAGATGTTACTAGCTAGCATGCAAGTTCAAGACATACTGGCTTTTACTGTAGATGTTGAAATTAAGTTAAATACCTACAAAGCAGTAAAAGAACAATTTTTGCTTTGTAAAATGACATTTTTGAAACTAGGTATGAAAATATTTTTGTTGTATTTTTTCTCTTCTAATTGCTGCATACATTCCTTTTGTCTCTTCACAGCCCTTTCATGATTTGTGTGATTGTATGTTTTATAACTGATATCAAGAAAATGCAGACATATAAATAGTGACATAGTTCACTAACAAAAGCTCTTGCAGTGCATCTGAAGTACAGCCACTTCGTCCAGTTGGTCAGTCTTGTAAATAAATTAAAGGTATACTATTTTCATACAAGGGGAATGTTGTCTGGTGATTGTTTGAGTATGAGCAGGATTTTTTTCCCATAAAGTCTGTTACTGAGCTCTGAGATAACCTTAGCTAGTTGGACAAATATGTAAATGAAAACACTATGGTTTGCTGGAGCCATTTTAAAATATTTTTCTGTCTTTCATACTTTTTCTGTCTAAAAGAATAAACTTGTAATTTTGAAAGTGAAGCTACGGTAGGAGAGTTGCTGGATATTGACATGTTTGGCACACATGTAGCTGTGCACTGAATTCTTATCAATGAGCACTGCTTTCTACCTACCACATCAGTAAACCCTGTTAAGGTGAATATCAGCTTTCAATAAGTATTGAATAGCTCCTTTCTAAGCTTGCCGAAAGAAACTGTAGTCTATCATAAATTCTTTGTTTTTGCACCTTATGCACTTTCTACAAGTTAAAAATTTCTGTATGAGTTTGTAAAAGACTTGGAACTTAAAAATGCGGAGATGCAGGATGCATCCGTTTATTGCCTGTATTCAGCTGACAGAATCAACAACACACATTAGGAAATGAGAAAAATCTTCACTTGAAATGACTTTGTTATGCTGATGCCAGTACAGCCAATAGTGTTTCATGTTCTAAGAAATGTTTGTGAAATATTTGTGACATTTTTTTTTCTTATCTTCAAAATGCATATTATTTATTCTCAGGTACATTTTTTTAATTTGTCATTTATCTCTTTTCAGTTATTGTTTCATGTTTGTGTTATAGCAGTGAGAAACAGAGAATTGTGTTCTTGATGCTCTACAAAGACACGTTAGATCTAATTTCATGCTGTAAGGGGTTAACATGAATTCTGCATCCCAAAGAATTCCAGAAAATAATATGCAGGTTTTATTAGGTTTTTTTATTCAAGTTTTGTTTCATTGATTAAAGGGATGTGAAACAGCTGGAAAATTCAATGTCTTAAGCTTGCCTTGAGGACAGGGCATATATTGACAAGTATTCTTACTTATCATGAACGTTTTATGCGATTGCACTTAACATTTATGAAAGAACAAGTGTGGCAGGTTCAAGTCTACAAATTTTTCTGAGTAGATGAAACAAACTCCATCACTGCCATTGTCAGTATTTCTTCACTCTCGGTTTACCTTGCTAATTTTTTCCATTATTGCTGCAGTTCAGCACCAAGGGAGTCATAGATTTTTTCCTCAGAAACATTCTGAAAGCCACTTTTTAAATGTGCTTGAAGTGGATAATATGAATATGTGGAAGTGATGGTTTAATTTCTGCAGTGGAGAATGAGAGGCACGGACCCAGTCTGCCGGTGAATACATTGAATCGGCTTATTGAAATCCCGTGTGATTCTTATACAGTGAAGTAAATGTTATTCACCTCACAGGTGAGTGTTTGCTAGCTAGATTCACGTGAGAACTTGCCTATAGGTTTACATACTTCAGCATGGGAGAGCAGGGAGTAATGCCTCGATCCCATGGGATCACTTGGGGAGGGAAGGACACTCTCGTTACTGTACCCCCAACCCCCCCCAATACAGAAGTGAATAGAGCAAATCTGGTTTGGTTTTGTTTAACTATGTTTTCCTTAATTTCTATCTTAAAATTTAGTGGAACTTCCCAGTCAAGTGGGCAAAATCACCACATGTCCAATCTCACTAAAATTGGTGTTAATAGATGGAAACAATTTATGACTGAAGACTGGAGAAAGATCAGCTAATTAGTATCTACACACGCCACACACACAAATGTCCGGTAATTACTCCCAGTTTCCTTCACAAATTTCATTATAGCAAAACAACTGTTTGTTTCCAGAGGCATTTTGTAGTCTTGTGTGTTAGTGCTCACTTCTCTGGAAGGTAAAATATTCCTTTAATTGTTACACTTTCAGGAATGTACTGCTTTGGTTAGCTCATAAGGTAGTGTGTTAGTAAGGTCTACAGATGTTTCCTGTGAAAAGAAGATCCCAAGGTACCTGTTAGCAGTAGGAACAAGTCACTTAAAAGGATCATGTCTTACATTTTATATATGATCCCTTGTGTAAAAACTAGATTTTGCTATTATGACATTAATGTTGTGCCTTGTTTCTCTTGCTCCCTATCTCTCCTTGTTCCGAGAATTAGAACAAAATGGGGTCTCCCTGTTTGCAGTGCTTGTCTACATGCTGAAGCATTGGAAACCTATGAATTTTAGCTTCAGTAGTACTCATATTTGCATGGCTCAGACATACACCCTTTTTGCATTCCTTTCCCCAGCATGCCATCATAGACTGACCATCACAATTGGCCTGCACAGGCTTTGGAACACTGTAATTTGGTAGGGGCTGAAGGTAGACTGTCCTGTTCTGACATGCCATTACAGGAAAAAACAAACAACCCAACCCCAAGAAACAAAACAGAAAACCAAACCAAACCCAAGAAAACCCCAACCATATAAAAACTGAACAACAAAAAACCCCAACAGAAACACTTTGGTGCTTTTCTGTTCTATGAAAAAAAAAAAAAA
>WEKX01000041.1:71163-91322 GCA_013390025.1 Pitta sordida | reverse complement strand
TCCTTTCCTTCCTTCCCTCATGAATGGATTTTTTTTTTTTTTTTAACACAAAATTTTTGCTGTTTCTATAAACATAAGCGTTTCTGGGCAGAAATTGCAGCTCAACCCCCGCAGCCCTGTGCCAGTGAGAACACGACGCCGGCTCTAGAGAGGGACCAGCGCCTGCGAGGCGCACACAGGAGCAGAGGGAGCTCCCCGGAGACGGGCCGGCAGGACGGGAACACGCCGATGCTCCCGCGGGACAGCCCGGGGAGGGGAGCGGGGCCGGCNCCGGAGCGGCGGAGGGGCGGATTTCTCCGGGGACAAGCTCCCCTTGGTGTGTGCCATCCCGGAGCCCGCCATGGCGCCCCGCGGGCTGCCCTGGGTGGTGGCGACGGCAGCGGGAGAGAAACGAGCCCGGGCAGCCCCGGGTGGGGACGGGGCGGGGTCGGGTGCAGACGGAGCTCGGCGCCCTGGGATGCCGATGGAGCGAGTTACCTCGGGCGAATTAAAAAAAAGATGAATTTGGAGTTTGCCGCCTTTCTTCCCCCTTGGGACCCTCAAGGGAAAGCCGCGGGAGCGTGGGGTGAGCGGCGGCGGAGCGCTCATTCCCCCGCCGGTTGGAGGGGGAAGGAACCCTCCAAACCCGAGAGAGCTCCGGGAAGGCACCAGTGTTACGGCTGAGGGGCAGCGGGGCCCTGGGCTGAACCTCCCCCACTGAAGCGTGCTGGGCTTTCGGTACGGCCCTAGGGCTCGCCTCACGACGGCGGTGGGAGGTTTGAGGGCTGGAAGCAAAGTCGCTGGTGCGACGGGCGAGCCCTGCCCTCGGCGCCAAGGTAATGGATGGGGGAGCGATCCGCTGCTCCGTAACCGGCCAAGCCAGCCGGGGCTCCCGGATACCGTGTCGAGGTGTTGCTGCTCTTCAGAAGGGTCAGTAACACAGTGTCAGAAATAGAAACAGCAGAGAGGTTGCTGGAAAGTGTTTTAATTCCCTCCTCCCCCTTGATTTGCGAGGAAGAGCGTTATGCTTTTTCCATTGTGCTCAATGGAGTCCTGCCCTCGGCGGTCGCGGGAGCAGGTTCAGCCCCTTTGGGTTAGCGGTACGTATTTGTATCACACTCACCTTAAGAAAAATCTCCGGGATCCCATCTACTGCGACGTTGTGCAACTTGGCTGTAAGCGCTTTCTCTTACACACACGCATAAAATCCGGAAACTAGGTTTTCTGCTTAAAACTAAGAACATTTTAAAAATATACAACGAAGTGTGGAATGGTGGTGGAACCTTTGTATGAAAACGGAAGAATTCCAGGGCAGGTTAGGACTTGTCTTGTAGATTATTTATTCTGCAATTCATTATTGATCACTTTCAGACGGGTTTCAACAGAAACTTCCACGCAGCGATTTTTATCCTGCAGTCTTAAATTGCTTCCAGCATGGTGCTGGTTGTAAAACCCCCCAAGTACCAGGGGCTTTACACCACCCTTACATTGTCTATTGTATGCTTTTTCTTTTAGTAGAAAATACTGAAATAAAATGCTTATGCAGTTTTTGATAAATGTGACATTGACTTCATAGCTTCAGGATCGAGGGACTCATTTTTTTTTCTGCTAAAAGAAATCTATTTTCTCAGCAGCACTAGAAGTTACATGAGAATAGTGACACCTTTTGTGAAGAGTATTATTTATTAAATTAACAGCTTTAAAAACAAACAACGTTTTTACTTCAATTAACTTACCAGAATGCTGTTGTAACACAAGTTTGCTGCCACAGAACTGAAGTCAAGCTTTCTGTACTGTGCTGATTTTTGAGCTGCAGATATGTGATTCTTGCTCTTGTTTTTCATCCTTATGTATCACGTGCTTTTTTTCTTTTTTTCCCCCCCACTGGAATAAAAGGGCATTTAAGCTTATCTTGGAAGTTTTTCATGTGCATGTACGGGAATAGCTCGATAGTGAAGTTACACAGGCTGCAAGGTTTTTTGCTATCCCTGTAATGCAGAGTTAGGGGGGGGGAATTGTATCTTTTTTTATTTTGCTTTCTGTCAGCACTTCTTAAAATTGCTAATATTATTATGTGGTCTTTCAACTGCACTTGGGGTTTTTTGGTTTTTTTTTTTTTGTATGTTCTACCATGCTGATAGGTTGTGATTTGATCTGTTTGGTTTCATTGTTCTAACTTCTGTAGTTCAGTGCTACCACAGCAAGATAAGAGAGGCTGAACTATTAAGGCTTGCATAAGCCTTGCCACTGCTTGAAAGGAATCCGCAAACTAGCCTTAGAAACAGTATCAACATATTCTTGACCATTGTTTCCTCATTTTTTGTGGCTTAGTCTGCAAAGGCAGACTTCAATTCTTGCAGTTGTTTGAAGATCTTTCTTATTATAAGATTTGTCTTTACATAGCTCTACATTTGCTTTTCTTTGTGTATGTTTGAGGCTTTTAAAAGCCTACTTATCTTCTATTTTAGAGCAGGGTTTTGATAAGATGTTAATAATGTAAAAACATTTATAAAAATGTTTGACGGGTTTCTTTAACAAATCCCACGTATGCAATTCAAAATGTCTTTGTCTATAAGCTCAGAATGAGAGGCATGAGGACTGTACGTATCCTGTCTGAGTACTGTGACTGAGTGTTGCTGCATATTGTTACTACTACTACCTTTGTCCTTTGATTTTTGGGGAAAAAAAGGCAATAAAACCTTCTTGTTTCCCTCCTTTCTGTATTCTAGATCTACTGTGATACCAATGGAACAAGTCCAGCACCTTTAAACAATTCTTCAGCGAGTTCCACTTCTCTGTCAGCTGTGACAAATTCAGTGAACAATACCACCACTCACGGACATGGAAATTCTCTTCACTCGACCACAAGTCTTTTTTTCATTCTCTCAGTTTCTCTGCTGTATTTTTGCTGTTAAGAGACTCTGGCATGGAAATGGCTACCACTCCCCACCCTGTTTCCTGAGCCATCTGAGACGGCTAGATCTCCGACCCAGCATGAGAATAAATCAGTCCAAACTCCACATCAAAGCAGCTTGGTTCCACTCCACACTCCAATTAGTACCAGTCTGACCTAGAGAAGTGCTCAGTGTTCTGACTTTCCAAAGCTGAGCAGTGTGAAAAGACCAGCTTCAGCAAGGAGGCAAAATGATGAGCTCTTTCACCAAGTGAATTTGAATCTGAAAAATAAAGATGAAAGCTAAAAGAGACAGTATTGACAACCTCTGATTTAAAACTAAGAAGAAATGCAGCATCTCATAATAAGGATGGCTAATAATATTCCCCCAATAAAAAAAAAAGACTAGAGAGCTTATCTACCATTAGAATAAGGACTTGAAGAGCTTTTCTTTTTCATTTCAATTCAATAAAGTCAACAGGCTCATAGAACCCCTAGAAAACAGAAACTCAAATGATTCCGCTTCTTGTGCAGCCTATGTGGTTATAACATATGGGTAATAGGATATATGAAAAAGAAAAAATATCACTGAAAAGGGTTTCTTCTAGATTTCATTTGTATGACATTGTTAAAAGGCTAAAATATTATACCAGATTTTTGTAAGAATCCTCTTGTTCAACCTCTGAGTCCTAACCAAATGGTTAGCTAGGCAGAACTAGTTTTGAAATAGCTGAAAGCCCACCGGTTTTCATAAGAGTGGAATTATTTATGGTGGGAATTTGAATTTGACATTTTATTTAAATTGTTTGTATATTAAACCATATGTGCCAGAGAAAGGTGGTGTGGAAACATTGGAAAAAGTACCAGGAGCTTTTTGTAAATGAGGCTCAGAAAAGAACAACAACAATAATAAAGGGATAAATGTCTCCTCTTTCCCCTATTCTCCTCCTAAGTTCTACAGTTTGTATGAGTTCTTTTTGCTTCTGGGACTTTCCTTAATTATGAAGGATTTACGGAATCTTTTGAGTAATGTTCTAGTGCTGCTTTTAGGGTTTTTTTGGCACAAGGTAAATAACTTACTGGATTTTTGAAGAGTTTTAATTGTGATAGTCTACTTTAATCATGGGCTAATATTTCTGGTGGGGAGAAGGAATGGGGAGAGGAGAGCAAATCGCCAAAAAAAAAATTAAATGATTAGGTGTTTGGAATATGAAGACTGGAGTCTTAATTTAATCGCTGAATTTAAAGTTACCTTTGTAAATACTACTTTTTTTTTTTTAAATTTTCTGAATCAAAATTGCTACACTTGCACAGATTGTTTCTGTATCATCCAACACTTTAGAGAATTGTATCTGGTAATTGATCAAAACAAGATTTATTGAGGAGGTTTGACTACCTTGATGATGATACCTTGTCAGAAAGAAATTAATTGTTGATATGTTCACATGTGAGTGTACATGATCATACTGCTTTCTGTAGGTATTTTTCTCAGTATAAGATCATGTCAAACATGAGTGGCTCTCTAATTTTTTTAAATACACATCTGTCTTTCAGTTACATTACCATCAATTCACAGTATCATCTATTAATAGCAAACTAACATAATTTCATGTCAGTGAGCATACATTTCCTTATGCTTATCATCTGTATCCAGTAAAATGTTAATGATTGTATTTTTGTGTTTGTGTAATTATGCTTTGATTTATTAGCTACTGACTTTCACTGGAAAAAACTGTAAATAAAATGGTGGACAGGCACTGCATCCTAGAAGCACTTCCAGACACTTCTACAAAAACCTGTAACTTGCCGGTGTTAAGTGAATGAACTGTTAAGTAAGATGGTATATGTGATTAAAAACCTCAAGGTCTAGAAAAGCTGAAGTGCGATTAGTTTTGTTTCTCTGGAAGGTTTAGTTGCACCTGGAATCTGGGTTCCGCTCTGAAACCAGTGAGGGAGGTTTGATTAACATCTCTAGTCACTGCAATAAGCTTCCCATACTTATTACAATCTCTTCTCTTTCTAAGCAGTATTATTGTTGAGGAATCCATCTGGTCCAGGTAGCTCTGCTTTCATGTTAGACAAATACATGTAGTGCTTAAGTAGTTTTCCTTTATTTCCTTTTGTGGCAATGAGTAATTTTCTTTACAATGGCTAAAGCTGTTTTTCAGCTTCTGGTTATCAAGTATGTGAATTTATTGCTTGAGGTTTCTGACTCCCACAGACACATTAACATCATAAGAATATCCTAAATATGCAAGTTGTACCATGCCTGATGAAGGACAGAGGCTGGAAGAGGTAGGAATAGATGAGAAACTTTACTAAAAAGCAAAAATTAACCAGATCAGAATTCAGTATCAAAGAGTTAAAGCTTGTGACGCTCCAAATCTGTCTTTGTTGTTTTTCAAGTTAATAACCCTTAAAGGTCCAAAGCTATTCTGAGTGATTATCCTCGCTCCTCAGATGAGGAGAAACAGATTTAAAAGCACCTAAGGATTTAGGCATGATGCACATGGGTCTGTGTTTGTCAGTCAGAAAGAGGCTAATGGAGAAGCCTCCTGAGGCTCTGGAGGGAATGTAGCATGGCAGGCCTTTGCTTGCGTTCCTTTACTTTTTGAGTAGACTGAACAAAGCCAAGGAGCAGGATAAGTTTAACAAAGCTCAGCATTTCACTAAATCTTGGAATGTATCGGGAGTATCAAAGTACATTATTCCCTTGTTTAGATTTTCTCCAAATCCTCTAGGAGAAAGCATGAAGTTCAACCAACCAAGCTGGCTGTGTACTTTCTTTGAAAGACAGGAAGTTGAAAATAGGCAGAGGATGAGAAAGAACTAAGGACAATTGTTGCAGCCTGTGAAGTTCCAGTACAATAAAAGAAGTATAAGATTGTGTTTGAAGTTTTTTGCTATACTATGTTCAAGTGAATTGGGATGTTTGGCTTAATTGGTAGCATGCTTTTGGCCTTTTTCTCCCCTCCCCTAAGAAACAGAGCCAGATTGCTCTTTAATAGCACCTAAGCGTATCTAAAACCTCTCAGGTTTTTCAGTTTTCACCAGACCAGATCAGTAATTTAGAAAATGATCTGGCAACGTTTTTTTCCATTCCGTCACAGGACAATAGACTCAGCGGTGGAGAAATCCACACAGGGAAAGAGGACATGATGGATGTATTTAACAAAATGAGGAAGGAGGGAAGGGAGGACAATGGAGCCTACACACTTCATTGCTATTTAATTTCTTTAAATTACAGCTATAATAACAAGAACCAGCTCTTACCTACGCCTCTCACTTTCAGAAATCTGTCCAGCTGCAGTGTCTGGGTAATGTATATTGCAACGACTACGAAACAATTCTGCTTCTGTTTGACGCATGCCACTGCTTTCATTGTAAACGTATGCTAGCCACATATGTCCTGAATAAAGTGTAGTCTTATTATTTGAATGAAATAATCTCAAATGAGCACTTACAGTTTGTTTCCAGCTTGCTATTCCTTCCTTCACAACATCAGCTTCTGAAGAGTCCTTAAACGTTTTCAAATTGCAGTTTTCGGTTAGTTTAGAAATCCACAGGGACTTTGAATGAACAACTTTCATTCAACAAAAATCTCCACAAGATGAAGGATTTTGGGCCCGATCCAATACCTATAAGCTTCTGCTAGTGGCTTCCTTGTTTTCAGCAACACACAGCCATGTTCCCTGGGCTTTTTTCCACACGTGAAAGCAGTGTGCAAGGTGATGCTGTGCTGTACTAAAGGTACCCCTTTGTCTGTGAGGAGATGGGATGTTATTGCTGTCTCAATAAATGACTTTTCAAATGAACTCAGGGTAATTTTGACGAGCCATTACCAATTCTTAGCCTAATCCCTCAAACACTTAAGATTTGCCTGTACAATGCACTTACTCTCAAGCTACCTGGAGATAGTAGCGTATTCTCTAATGGTTTTAGTATAGTATTTAATATGAGGTAATTTCTCCCGAGAGTAGTCCTTACACAGCCTGTTGGCCTATGGAAGGGCTCACGGGAACAAACATTTGCAGGGCCTGGCTCTTTGTCATGCGTCTTTCCCAGTGAGCATTTTCCTGCTCTCAGGTTACACAAAGCTCAGCATGGAGCTCACAATGACACCTTGTATCTGAAAGAGGGGATGTATATAAACGTGCGTATATTCCAGGCAGTTCAGTGGCTGGCATTTTGTGTGCATTCAGGCTTATACGGATTTGATTTCCCATGCATGACTGAAATTATTTCGGTAGCAGGCTTTATCATCCAGCATCTTTCTTGTAATGGATACAATTGGGAACGTTTCTTGTTTTTGCATTAAAGATAACTTTGAAACAGAAGCTGTCAGCTCTGCCTCGTAGCAGCACAAAGCTCTTCATTCTAGAACATACATTACATTTGATGCAGTCTAAAGGTCTACTGTGCCTCAACAGATGAAGAGACTGGTTTTTTGTAATCCATCAGTTTATCTACTCTGCTTTGAAGAGCAGCACTAGGCTTTCTGCAATATGTGCTTTGAGATGTGGTGTTTTCATTATTATGCAGTAGCCTCAGGAAAGATACTTGAGCTTTACTTTGGTTATCAGCCTTCACTTTTCCAAGTGAAACCCTCAGCATCCTGTTCATGAATGCATAATTGCTCTGGTTTAGACTTCATCAAAATGTCCAGAATGAATGACCTGGAGCTGAAGCAAAAAAAAGATCAATTCTATACTGCCCAATCAAAATCCTAAACTAACAAAATCTCATCTGTGAAGGGTCATTCAATTCTCTCTTGAATCCAGTAATACTCCCTGCAATGTATGTGCTACAAGTACATGAATAAAACATTTTCAGGCTTTTCAGAAGTGAACTGAGACTCTTTCATTTATGCTTTCAACTTAGCAGGAGCTATGCTTTAGCAACTGATGGGTGTACAATATGAAAATTGAGCACACAGCAGAATTAAATCGTGGTAGCTCGGTTTTGCTGCATAAACTAATGATCACATACCACCAAAATCTCTCTTGAATGGCCTAGCGTGAAAAGTATTCTTTATGTGGCACAAATTATTAAAGGAAGCAACGCCTCTGGAAAGCAATTGTTCTGTTTCCCTCTTTTGAACGACTCTCACTGAAAATAGAGCGTGGACTTTTTTCAGATTGCTTAGTGTGTATAATCTGGATTTAAAGTCTGTGTCCATTACACTGAAACAGGTAAACTTCACATGACAAAAACTGTATATTTTTGTTCCACTGTATTGTATAAAATAGTTTTTGAGAGGTAAGGTGGAACTTTGCATTTGGAGGAATATATACACCAGAGTACCATAACAAATGCATATTGTGTGATTGATTGGACTAGTAGGACTCAAAACTGACTGAGTGCATACAGCTAATTATAGCAATTAGAGCCATAACAGCAAGGATTAAAAAAAGCCAAACCAGTTTTAAAATGGGTAGAATGTTGTTGTGAGGCCCCTCTTTGTTTTAGGAGCCGGGGAGAATTTCCTCTGAAATCAGGTTATCAGATAGCTGTTCAGTTACAAAGACAGTCTGAGGTATGTTAGTAGAATGCAAATGGACTTTGCTGAATCATAAAACATGACATACAGTATATACAATTTTAAAATACATTTTAAAAAACTGGGTGGCATTTAGTGTCTTTTTATGTTTTTACAGTAAATCCAAATTCCTTTTTAAGGCTATTGCTACTACTCTGATTTTGTTATCTTTCTTGTTTCAGGAACTAACAGAAAACTACATACAATGCAGCAGATATTTTCAAATTGGAATTAGTTGTTGCTTCCATTCCAAAATTCTCAGGCTTCCATAACGTGTGCCCTCTTGCAAAGTGCCATCAGTAAATGAGCCAGCATGAGGCATTGCCAGGATGACAGCCTTGGTTTTTTTCCTGTGCTAGTCTATGTTTTTACTGAAATTAAAATATCGAAAGAACATTTAGCTATTTTCAGAACACAAACTCCACAGTAATTTCGCCTTGTTAATCTGGCACTGATCTGAGCCCTCTGACACAGTTTCTCTGTAAGCAAGAGCACATTGCTGGCATGGTGGAGGAACTGGATGAGGAGTAAAGCATCCACATACACTCCTGTGACCTGGCCAAGATGTCTCAAAATGAGTTAGTCTACCAGGGATTTGTGAATTCTGCTAGGTGGCTGACAGCAGTCTGTGACTTTAATTAGTATTTCAGTGTGTTTACATTTAGCAGGTCTGTTCTCACTCAGCAATGCAGGCTGACATGGTTGAACTTCTTCACTGTTTCTTTCCCCCACCAGACTGATATCATGCGTTCCTCAGAGCAGAGACCATCTTTGCTGAGTGCCTGCAAAACTCCTGGTAGGCATTAGGTATTCGTCAGCAGGTTTGACACTGCTTCCCAGTAGCTGCAGCAACTAAAGCCCAGGTCTTCGAAGGTAATTTGGTGCCTGACTTGAATTCCTATTGAGATCAGTGTCCTTGCAGGTTGTAGTTTGGCTACCTTCCATGTAAAATTAGTATATAACAATAAAAGCTTTTATGGATCTCATGGGGTTTCTGCTTATTTTTCAGGGAAACAACATTTACGCCCCTCTCTCTTTTGTTTTGCTTGCCTGCTTGTTTGCTCTCTGTATTATTGAACCTATGATTGCTATGGCAGGAGTGTTTGTAAACACCGTTCCATCAAGGTGGTGGCTTTCATCCCTGCTACAGCTGGATGGGTGGTTTTATTGAGTTCCAGGTGGCCTGGTCTCCACAGCCTACCTGCACTCCTGTCCCAGGCTTTCACACACGAGGGTCAGCACCATTTCAGAGCAGCCACACTCCTTCAGTGTTTAACGCCCCGGGACAGCTGAGGGCCTCAATCAGTCCCCAGTTTTGGGCTTGAACCAATAATTTCTCTGAGGATCTGAATGACGGGTTTATACTGATTTCTGAGAAGACAGAAGGAGAGCGTGAGTGAGAAGCTGATGAGCTGGGAATATGGAAAATTGCATTCTTTCCCATCTGGACCCTTCGAATTTGATTTCCAGTAACATAGAAATACTCTGTTTGCTCTTACTTATCATCGGGGTATAGCTAATTATAACTAATATATTCATTTGTTGATATATCTATATTAATATATTAAAAATATATAGTACGTAGAGATAGTGTAGCTAATTATAGCGAATAAATTATAGCTAAGGGCCTTTTAAGATATCTCAGCCCTGAAGAGCTGGCAGTCTTATTCAAAAGCAGACACAGCAGGTGAGTAGACAAGAAAGAAGAGATTCCTTATAAACTCAGCACACTGCAGTCTTTGGGACATGAGGGCAATGGGTGGCCTCTCACCTCCTCATCTCCTACCTGGAACAGGCAAGGCTCCCCTGCCCTGCAAGGTGCCCTGAGGCAAGAGAGAACTGCTGGCTGTGGATGAAGAGCAGATATGAACTTGTAAAATTCAGAGTAGAGCCATGAAAATCACAAGCACTGTAGATGGAAAAAAGTAGAAAGAGTGGAGCATATTTAGCTGCAGAGAGAGAAACCTGTATGCCATAGCAATCATAGGTCCAATAATACAGATGATGAAACCTGTAGGTAAAAGGCAATTGCTGAGATACAGGAACAGAGCTTGTCCTTCCTGCATGCTCTGGAGATAACAAGTCCTGTTTTGGAGAACTGAGCTGTGTAGTTTGCTTTGGGGGAGCTTGTGGATGTTTCTGAAAGCAGGTTAGATAAACATCATTTGGTAATACTAGTTCAGTTCTAGCTGATCATCCCTTTGGGCAAGAGGTGGGCTGGAGGGCCTCTCATGACCCTTCTTTCCCCTCTGATGCTCAGATAACACTGTGAATGCCATTCCAGAGCTTGAAGAGTGCACATTCAGAATCCCTCTTTTCCTCTCAGCAGAAACTTGACCACCCTGTTAAAGCCTGTTGTGATGGAGCAGTGGGTACCAACACATAAATGAATGAAATATGAAGTTGTACATGCATCACATGGTCATGGAAATGAACAGTCAGTTAGCCAGACTGGAAATTACATGAGCCTTAAATAATAAAAAAACTGTCATTCCTTTGATGGCACGAGGGAGACAGTAAGGAAGAGAAAAACAAGTTTAAAGAAGTTGTTTCTTAATGCTTGTTTCCTTGAAATACGCTTCTGTATGTAGCAACACTTGAATCAAATAGTGATAAGGCATTTATCAAATGGACCAAATTTACTGTGCTTGAAATTGGAAGGGAAGTTACTGAAATTTTAGTAAGTGCTCAGGAAACCTGAAGCTCATAATATATTACAAAAGATTTGTTTGTTTAGTCTAATTTACATCTTTCAACCTTTCATTTTCTGTAGAAGAAGATAGAATCCGAATTATTTCTTTAATGTAGCAAAAATTCTCTAAAGGTTACTATAGTCTCTGTAGTGCATTCAGCACATTCAGAATGCAAATTAGTTCCACATCAGAGTCTTTTCGTGAGGTTTTTCATTACAGGAGGACATGTAAAGAACTTGAATTTCTTTTTTAATTTCAGTTAAAGGTGGATCAAAAAGTGGATAGATCTCTTTATTTGTATTTTTAAGAGTCTTTTTAATACTTTTTCCTATCAAACATGAAAAGAAAAATAGTTGCATTTCTAGGTATTTGGGGACCCCTTTGAAGCACTGAGCAAAGGAATGCTTAATACTTTGAAACTATCTATTATTGAAACTATCAATTACTTTTACATTTTTTCAAAGGCAAAACAGGATCCTCACCAGACCAGCTTTGTGTCTCGTTTTTCTTGTTCTGAGAGATGGTCTATCTGTAGTGTAATGAGAGGATGGTCTGACTAACTTAATGTTTAGCACACAATACTTTTCATCTTCAAAATTCTTTGTGAACATCAAGCAAGCATATCATCTTATGTTTCTCCAGTGAATACTTGTGCTGAATATAAGCAACAGATCATGACTTTTTGTAAAATCTTGTGGAAGTCATTATATACTGGAATAAATTTTAAAACCTACTAAAATTTAAATACAGTAAAATTAGGTGGGGTTTTTTTCAAATTAAAGTAATATCTGTTGGATTTCTAGTGATAAGCAATGTTTTCTGCTGAAGGTTTAGTATCACTGAGACCTGATTTTGTAATTTTTAACTCAGGTTTCTGTTGAAGTCAAAGACTGCAGTGCTAAATTCTATCTGAAACAATTGGTTTATTATTTGCAATTTATAGGGGTTGATGAAAGCTTTTGTGACTCTTCCCATTATCTTGTTCCTGCTTTCATTTTACTACCACTTTCAGGATGCAACAGCAGAGATTAAAATTCTACGTACAATATGTGCTGGGTTCTTAGAAGGAAGGCAAGGAATACACTCTAAAAACCTTATATCATTGTAAGAGTTGGTCAAAAGAGAATATTGTCTCAATGTTGTCATCAGAGACTTGGACAATATAGGTACCCCAAAAAACCTGAGGTTAAGGTCTTGACAAGAGTTTGGCCTGCCAGTGATGCTCTGGGGCTAAGACTGGACTGTGAAAACCAGAGTGCTGATACCAGAGAGAAGGGACTATGTGGAACAAGATATGCCCTCTCTCCTGCGTTACCCAGGGGAAGAGACAAGATATGCTGTGATCTTCTCATCAGCTTCCAGAGACGGGACAAGATACGCTGCGAATCATACAGCCTTGTCACTGAAACACGAAAAAACACTTCCTGGCAAATGACCACTCGAAACTGACCTTGCCTTGGACACTGCCTTGGACATACGTGGCAGAGAAAGACAAACTGAAACAGAAAAAGGGGGCAAGGGGAAACATCTAGAATAAAGATGACCTCTTAGCGACTGGACTTTGGAAGCTTTTCCCACCTTGCAAAGACAATGTCTATGGGGATGCCTTGAGGACTTGTTCATCTGGTGGTAGCTATTGAACCCTTTTTCTGTCTCCCTTTCTCTTTACCTTTCCTATCTCACTTTCTTCTATCGTGTTCCCGCTTTACAGGATAATAAAGCTTCACTGTTTGACCAAAGCTAACCTCTGTTTGGGATTTCTTTGCACTTTGAGATCCAGTAAACGAATCATCATGCCTCCAGCCTAGCTGGGTGAACCATGACAATCATTGAGGTTTATTATGAGAAAACTATGTTGGGGACGTTCTTTATTCTCTAAAGAGCTCCAGTTTGTCAGACAATATGTAAAGGCTGTGGTGCAAGGAAAAGCAATGGAGAGAAGAAATGGGCCAGTCAGTTGTTCAGGTCCTGATATGCGATACTGATAGATGCTTATTTAACAGACTTGACTCATGACGTGTGCAGTAGTTAGACAATGAAAACCTTTTCATCTCAAAGGAAGAAATAACTTGGAAAAGTCGAGGAAACTGCACCTGGAAGATTTCGAAGGATAATTGACACCACTGCACATGTTTATATTATTGAACTTTTGACATATTTATGAAAGCAAAAATGAAATTATGTACAGAGGAATATAAAATAGGAAATAAATTCCTCCAATTATGTGGAGTTTGGTTTATGTGACTTTTCTTATTTTCTTATTTTTCATTAGAAACAATCTCATTTTGCTTTTTAATCCATTTTCTTCTCTATTGTTCTGTTTTGAATGTTAATGATTTTTTTCCTTAATGCCATAATGCTCCTCCCTCCCAGTCTTAAATTGTGCCTATTTTTATTACCTATAAACTGTTATCATATCTTAAAGATTTGTTCCCCTTTCTTTTTTCCCCATTCCCAAGATATTTTTACCCAGAAGAAATTCCTACATTTTTAATAACTGTGTAGAATTCATCCCTTTTAAAGATTTTTGTAAAAATCCCATTATCTTCAACTGCTTTAAAATCATAAATGGATAATGCAGATGTTGAAATATTCTCAAGTTGTTGAATCATTACAAAAGGTCTGTAATTACATCTATTATTAATGGTTTTCATTAGTAAATTCTTTGAGTCTATATTGCTCCTTTCACCCAAAAGACTTATGACACTATATAGTAAAACATCCATTACAGCTTAAGACATCCCTGGAAGACAAATGAGTCCTCAGATGTGTTTAGATGTGTGCAAGAAGAGCAGAGGAAAAGACTGCTTACAAGACAGGAGCTGTGAGCGGGTGTCAGAGGGAAGAATAATTCTTCTAACTTCTCTCCCTGTACATTTCAACCATTGGGGTTTTTTTTTTTTTCCATTTTGAAAGAACTTTATCCGCATCTCACAATCTCACGAGCTTTGTTGCAGAAGGAGCAGCCTCTTTCTTGCCAGCAGAAAATGAGACAGTTGGAGAACAAGGAAACTGGGGATTTCTTTGGTCAGATGCTGAACAACTGCTCCTGGGGTCACAGAGGCTTGTGCTTAGCACGGTGTGGTTCTGTGTGTCTCCTTTTGCTCAATCTCTGGTAGACACATCTGCCAGAAACTGGAAGCAGCGTTACTCAGATATGCACCTGAATTTCCTTCTTTTTAAGCCCATGATACAGCTCTGCTTTGGCAGCACTCTGATACCCTTGAATGGAGAAACACACGCTGATACTACACTGAATACCGCTAAACTGTGACTAGGAAAGAGAGCCAGAAATTATCACAGAGAGAAGAGATGTTCACAAGACCTCGTTTGGTGGTTTTTACCCACCTTGGCATTGTAACACTGAATACCTTCCAATTAATCACTAATTTGCTGGAGTTAGAGGAAAAATCAGCATCTACAGTCCTAGGAATGTCAAATGCCTGAGCTATTTGTCATGGATGGCTTCTACTAATGGCAGATGTGATAATGACATGATATTTTATCTTGCAAATAGCCAGAAGCTTGCATTGATCCATGGGAGTATGAGGGAAGGTCAAGTTACCTATGAGATACTGCAACTCACTAATGGACAGATTAAGCTTCTGTCCGTAGTACTTCCTTGCAGTGCAGAGACCTTTTTATTTTTGTCTGTTTTATTGGGGCGTTTGTTTGTTTGTTGTTTGGATTTTTTTGTTTGTTGGTTTGCCTTGGTTTTTGTTTTTTGGGTGGAGTGAGTGATATCCTGGATGACAGCAAGAATTCAGGAACTGACGAATATGTGATGTTGCTTTTTACACCATCTAAACTGGAACATTCTGGGTTTTTTTTTCCAGTTCATCATGAACTTGTCTCTAATGTTGGAGCTTAATCAAAGGAGATATTCCAGCCTTTGAGCTGCTTTCCTCCCAGGAATCTCACTTTGCATCTGTTGAAGGAGGAGAATTTCATTGTTGCTAATGGAATCCCTCTTCAGGTGGGGGTGGAATTACTCATATGCTGTTTCCTATGGAATGCAAAGTCCTTTGATCAGGTGAAATAACAACAGCATTTCTCAGTGGCCTGGAAGTGGGATTCTACAGGAATTAGACTCTCTTCTGCTGAACCTAGCAATTTCTTTCACCTTCCAGACTCGCCAGTGTTAAACTCCAGCCATGCTACTTAACCCATTCTGTTAGTCAAGAGAGCACTAGGAGCACTACACATGCATTATAACCTTGCTACCTGTTTCACAAGTATGAAAAAAGGTGCCCCTGCTGCAAAGACCTTATATGTGAAGAAGCTACCATTCGTTGTTGCTGTTATGGGGTAGATACCTGCCTCTTCATAGCTCATTGTTCATTTAATTCTTTAATTTTAATCTCAGTCACTCATATCTGACAGATTTATCAAATGTCAGAATTATCAAATGAATGTTCTTGATTTTTTCCTCCCCTTTTGACTGACCACATTCTATCAACACCTTCTCAGTAGCCACCATCTTGTATTTCACTGCTTAAAGTGCTCAAAGTGTGTCCTTCCATCTGTGTCATCCATCTATTCCTTTGTTTTAATGAAAGCTGTTTGAGGATACTAAAAATGCTGAAGCCTTTATCTGACAGCTCTTCTCACACATCTACTGAGCATCACTCACAGTAATTCCTTTTGGTTGCGTGCAGGGACATAAATACGCCATCTGAACTGAAGGGGAATGTAGGAATGATTCTTCTGCACTGGCACAACTCTAGGCATGGGGCTGGAACACTTGCAGCTTGATCTGAGTCTGCTCAACAGGCTGGGAGGCCTCTTTGGCCCACTGTAGTGGTGCCCTAGCTGTGGGTGGATTCAGTTTGGCTGTGGTGTTACAAGAGGTCTCTCTCCCTGCACACGTTAGAGTACCTGCATGCATTTGATAACGGGAACTGAGAGGCCAGTACGTCTCAACAGGGACAGAACAAAGGGAAAGTTTCATTTTCCCAGAAATGCTCTCCCACTTGTTTCCTGCCTGAGAGCTCAAAGACTTCACACACACACGCGCACACACACACAGGAGCTAAAGAGAAAGGAAGAGGCCATCAAATTGTATCAATATATCTACATCTGACCTTTTTTCTCAAGGAAAATAATTTTATTTTAATGTTTTGATACAGTAGTTTCTTGTCAATTTTTTCCCCAGTCCCTAACTCCAGTCTAGAATACCATGAACTCAAGTGGGGAAATCTTATATAAAATATAAAATAACCTATTTGTGCATCATCTTTGACTTGAAATTATAAATAATTTTCTTCTAGAATCTAGCTTCACCCTTTGGGGCTGAAATAATCCAACCTGTCATTCATTCCCGTTAGAGAGTCACTTGGATAGAAGCAAGCAGAAAGCTTTTGATGAATAAGTTTGGGAGACTTGAAACAAAACACTTTTGTTATACTGACGGTAATTTCATATGACAATATGAACTGGTCACAATGTAATGAGGAATTGGGAGAGTAACATAAGAGCCCACCTGCCAGAAGGATAACATGCAATCTGTGTAAAATTAAAAAACTAGTGGCATCAACCTACATTCTGCTCTGATTTCAAATGCAAATTACACTCAAAAAAATGTGAAAGACCAAAAGGCAGATAGAAAATGGAAATATTTTCTTTGTTTCTGAGAGTGCACATCATGCAAAGGCAACATTTTCTGCATCTTATTCACACTTTCAACTCCAATCATATCAGTTTCCAAGATAGATGATTAATTTTTCAGAGTAGTCTCTAGTTCTTGTGATTGATAAAACAGACACCTAAAGTGGTGGGAATCATTACACAACAGAAGGATTGTGGGATATTCTTAGTCTGAAAAGTTTCCAGCCAATAAAAGACTAAATTGTGTGAAGTAGATTGATGGTAAGGGAAACTGAGTTCCTGTCAGTAAATGTCAGGGAAGATATATTAATGTACAGTAATAGAGCAGGAGATAGCCTTTTTTTCCCCCTCTTGCAACTTCAGTAATTACATACTTGCACAAAATGTCTACGAAGTGTCTTTTAAAACGACATAAATGGAGCTGCACTATTTCTTATATAAAAGCTTGAAGTAAACTAAAGTCTAATTGGACCATGTGTAGCGAAAGAAACTGATATACAAGTTTCCTGGATACTTTGCACTCATGAAGCATACTTTAATAGGGATTTTGTTTTGTTTTGTTTTTAGGAGAAGTAGGAAAAACGTTCTGTGATTTCTTATAGAACCTGCATCATGCTTCCAGTCACTCTTTCTTGAATGGCCAATGTGATTGACATGAACATCCTTATCTATACTCCACTCCTGTGCAGTGTTTGGGCAGAAATGAATGAAGAACAGTCATTCTATTCCATGGAAAGTTCTTGAGGTTTCTGAAGTCTTTCTGTATCTTTTGTGGGGAAAAAAATACAAAGCAGCCCCTTTCAAATATCTCTGTGAAAGACAGCTGTGTTGAAATGCCCAGTCTGAGATCAAACACCTCAGGTATCCAGTTGGGAGTTTTCATTTTAGTCACAAGGAAAACTCTCTTGAAATGTTGATGTTCCTCTGAGATGTTTCATCTTTGATGAGTGGGATATTTGGCTAAATACCACTTGGAAAATGTCCTGGACAGGTCTATGTTTTTGCTGCCGTTTTACCAGGATGACAGGAACTTAAATGAGGAGAGCTGATAATGGTGTGATGAGGAATTATGAAAGACCTGGAAAAGAAATATGAACACTTAATAAGGTGTTAGCTCTGTGCAGGATCCAGACTGCTTAAGTTGAGACTTAGGAGCCCAAAGCCTAAAGTTCAGATGGTAACCCAGTTTGTCAGCTTCCTGTGCCTCAAGGTGCCTCTGTACCATGCTCGAAAATTTCCTGGGTGCTTATTGTAGTAATCTATTCATGCCTAAAAGCACATGTTAGAAAAGAGACAGGTGATTCTCACTCCCCAGAGCTGTCATGGTTCAGGCAGGCACCTGAATGGCATGGTGTCTTTGGGGTGGCCTGAAGTCCTGGATGTGACTGAGACTGCGACTCACTCTGGCTGAGGGGTTAGTGTGGTGGAGGGACAGGATAACCTGCTCCTGAGAAACAGTCAGACTTGACTGTGGTGCTGCGTGTCTGTGCACAGCAACCCGCAGAGGGTAGAGTGAAGGCTTTTCCTCACATTCTCCAAGGCCCAGGGTTCAGAGAGCTGTCTTCACTGCAGAAAGCTTAAACTCAGTATTTCTTGGGCTAAGAAGTGTTTATAAATCATGCATTTGTCTTAAAAACACTAACATCAAGAGAAGATGGAGGCATCTTGCACTCCCCATTGGTTCTTAACACTCACAGTAGAAAGGAGCAGTTTCATACACAGAAAACCTCCCGTCACATCTCCAGAGAACATGCTGGGAGTATATGCAGTTAAGGCAGGGGGACTGACCAGTGTCTTGCTGAGGGATCTAAAGCACATGGGATATTTGCACGGCAGTATGTAAAATGAGTGCTGAAGTAAGGTCTTTATTACAGCCCTATAGTACAACTCTGTTTCTATATTCTTCAACCTCCAGCATCAGTGGCAGCAAGAGCAGTCTTTTTGTATGCTGCTGCCTTGCAAGCATATTGATGTGTATCCATAATTGTAGATGATATGATATGTGGTGCACGTGACACCTCATGTTGTCACAAATGCGGGGTGGGAAACACCATGATTATTTTAAAAGATAATTGTGTAGATTGTATTAGTTTTATATTTTACAGATATAGCTACTTTTTGCTGACAATGCTGCCCTCATTGCTCACACAGAAGCAGCTCTGCAGGGCTTAGCATCTTCCGTTTCAGAGGCTGTTGAGCTTTTCAGGCTGGAAGTCAGCTTGAAGAAGGCAGAAGTTCTTCACCAACCTGTACCTCAGGAACCTTACCATCACCCTCATATCACCATAGATAAATCAGAGCTTAGGTCAGTCCAGCAGTTCGACTATCTAGGAAGCATCATTCCCTCGGATGGTAAGATTGACAAAGGTTAGCAAAGGCATACAGAGCTTTTGGGAAACTTCATAAAAGAGTCTGATGTAGCAAACAGCTGAAGAAAAGTACAAAGATTAGTGTTTACAGAGCCATTGTGCTGTCTACTCTTTTATATAGGTCTGAATCATGGGTCATCTACCGCCATCACCTGTGACTCCTCACACACTTCCATCAGCACTGCCTCTGTACAATCCTAAACATCCACTGGACAGATTACGTGACTAATGTTGCTGTCCTTGAACAGACAGGGGTCACCAGTATTGAGGCCTTGCTATTAAAAATGCAGCTGCACTGGGCAGGGCACGTTTTCAGGATGGAGGATCATTGCCTCCCTAAGATTGTGCTTTATGGTGAATTCACCATCAGCTGCCGCAACAGAGGAGCCCCAAAGAAGAGTTACAAGGAGTCCCTGAGACAACACCTCAGTCTTGGCCATATTGTCTACCATCAGTGGTCCACTCTGGCCTCAAATTGGGCGACATGGAGACACACCATCTATAACACTGCTGCCTCCTTTGAAAGTTCACGTAGAATTAGTCACAAGGAGAAAAGACAACACAGAAAGAACTGTGCCTAGTTAATACCCCCTAAGGAGACTTTCTGCTGTGCCTTTTGCTCCCAGACTTGTCTATCCTGCATCGGTCTTAGTCATCAGCCTGTTTGTAGCAAGTGTGGGTAGAGCCCTTCCTATATCTTTGTTTACGAAGCCTAGACATGATGATGATGATATTATACAAATAAGTGGACATGAGAAGGTATAGTCTTGTGTAAATTGAGGTATAAATCAAATTAATCATAGAATCATAGAATGGTTTGAGAAGGAAGGGACCTTAAAGACCATCTTTTGAAACAGGTTACTCACAGCCCCATTTAGCCTGGTTTGAGCACCTTGAGGCACAGGAAATCCACAACCTCCCTGGGCAATCTATTCTAGTGCCTCACCACCCTTGCAATCAAGAAACCCTTCCTAGTATCCAATCTAAACCTGCTTTCTTTCAGTTTAAGGTCACAGAATCACAGAATCAGTAAGGTTGGAAAAGACCATAGAGATCATCAAGACCAACCTATCACCTAT
>WEKX01000041.1:30296-69966 GCA_013390025.1 Pitta sordida | reverse complement strand
CTATAACACACTACCCTAATATCTAGGTCATGCCACCAAGTACATCATCCAACCTTTTCTTAAAGACCTCTAGGGACGGTGACTCCACCACCTCCTTGGGCAGCCCATTCCACTGAGAGATCACCCTCTCTGTGAAAAAGTTCCTTCTAATGTCCAGTCTAAATCTCCCCTAATGCAGTTTAAGACTGTGTCCTCTCGTTCTATCACTTGTAGCCAGAGAGAAGAGACCGACACCCAGCTGGCTACACCTCCCTTTCAGGTAGTTGTAGAGAGCGATAAGGTCTCCCCTCAGCCTCCTCTTCTCCAGACTGAACAACCCCAGCTCTCTCAATCGCTCCTCATAGGACTTGTGTTCCAGCCCCTTCACCATCCTTGTCGCCCTTCTCTGGACACGCTCAAGGATCTCAACATCCCTCTTAAACTGAGGAGCCCAGAACTGGACACAGTACTCAAGGTCATTCCCCCTTGTCCTATCTCTACATACCTTTGTGAAAAGTCCCTCTCCATTCCTCTTGCAAGCACCCTTCAGGCACTGGAAGGTGCTATGTATAAGGTGTTCNATTAATCATAGAATCATAGAATGGTTTGAGAAGGAAGGGACCTTAAAGACCATCTTTTGAAACAGGTTACTCACAGCCCCATTTAGCCTGGTTTGAGCACCTTGAGGGACAGGAAATCCACAACCTCCCTGNGGTGCTATGTATAAGGTGTTCTTGGAGCCTTCTCTTCTCCAAGCTGAACAGCCCCAACTTTCTTAGCCTCTCTTGACAGGAATTAAATGCTGGATGGGAGAATTTTCATGTTCTGGTCTAATGCAATTGCAGTACATGTTCAGTATTAGGGGAAAGGGATAAAAAATGTGTCAAAGTTGCTAAGGTTTCAAAACTCATGGCTTTGTGCCAGCTACAATAATCTAGATTAAAGAACATCTCTCTGTGAATGACATATTCAGGCGCTGATAATAGGGGAAAATCAGGAACACAGAAATAACCTTATTTAAGATGTTGCACCACACACAGACAAACAGAGAATCTGGATGTGGATGTCACTGTCTATGGTGCATCCTTCCCCACAAAGACTAAAAATATTTAATTTTCATCAGATAGTCAGATACACAAAATCAATTACTCTTAGAGATTCATATCTAGTAAACTAGGAAATGAAAAAAAACATGCAGTTCAAAAGAATTACACATAGAGATGGAATTTGTGGATCCTGTACAATGTCACAAGATCTTTAAGTTTTGTCCCAGAGGTTTTTTTAGAAAGATGGCTTGGTGCCAAAGCTAGTGGCAGGTATTTATGTTATTGATTTAACTAGGTTCCAACTTTACCCTATTACATCTTTGGCTGAATGGTTGTTTCTTCACCCCATTCCTCATCTGTACAAGTGATGTCATGTATCTTTTCCCTCCTAAAGTGTAAGTTTCCTTGCTCTGGTGCTGTCTTTTATGATGATTACTGAGGATGCAATCTTCTTTAGTGCCTCTGAGATTCCACAGTATGCAGTTTTCAATGTTAATATTCTAGCAGACTGCATTGTCGTTTGTGTGTTGTGAATTATCAGCATTCATTGCAAACAGGTATGTCTAATTTTTCCAGCTCTCAGCAAACTGACTACAATGTTCGTATTATGGGTTGGGTTAAACTGACTGAAACTGGTGAGTGAAATGTCTGCCCTTCTGTTATGAATAAATGCAACAAACACAGAGCTAGGCAAATTTAAAAAAAGGAGGGGGGGGCGGAATGAAAAAAGGACTTGTTCAGTATGTGAGCTCTGGATTTGAACTACTCACAGAGGAGTTGAAAGCATGCAGCTTTGGAGGGATTTCCTCGGGTATTGTTTAACTGTGTGCACACAGCATTCTTCAATGAGCAAACAGCAGGTGAGAGAGGCACAGAGAACAGTAAAATTGGAAATACAGTCTAAGAAAATATATACAAGAGAGAAAGCATTTAAGCAGTGTCACTGGGAACTGAGAGCAAGGAGCAAAAAATCATGTGATGTACCAAGAGATACTGGATTCTAACCAGCCCGTGTGAGTATACAGGGTTGTATCAATGAGTCTATCCTCTGCTGACATGTTCCAGCAATTATATTTCATCAGATAAGTGTTCTTGCTCAAGCACACTGCTGTTTATCTTCTCTGAGGTGGAAATGGGGGCCTGAAGCTACACTGATGGTCTGCCTGACAAACTCTTTGCAGATTTCTAATCAGTCAGAAACAAAACCTAGTAAGGAAACATTTTGTAGAATGAAAAATTTCCTCATACCCAGACATCTGTGATATCTAAGGGTGATAGTATTTATCATTCTTCAAGAGAATACCTGGCCATTGCCTCTTCTTTCCCTGTATTTTCCCTTCTTTGCTTTAGTGCAGGTGCCATATCTTGCCAAAGACGTGTGGTGTACTCACAAGCACAGAATCATAGCCCATATTTTCAGGTGTATAAGCAAATCACCTGGATCCAGAGCAGCCTATACCCCACCAGACAGCCACCAGTTTACAGCATAATCACAATTACTCTGTGGTGGAATGTGGTAGGAGGCCCTGGGGACACAGGGAGGGAAATCAGTTATGCTTGTCTCCCGTGGTGTGGCGGTGTGTTGGGAATCAGGAGGGACTGGGTGCCTTGCCCAGGGGACTGAGGGCTCGAAAACAAGCCCTGCCGCTTCGTGCGGACACAGTCGCGCCTTTGTTCTCGGTGGTGGGAAGGAGAGCAGCTCGGTGCGGAGGATGCCTCGGGGAGGGTTGCCAGGTGGCAGGCAGGGCTGCTGCGACGCCCTGCCCGGCACAGGGCTGCGACCATGGCTGAGTGTAGGAGAGAGGGGGAAAAAGCACATTTGAAAAGCTCTTTAAAAGTAAATTCTCCGGAAAAATGTGTAAAAAGAGGCACTGGAGCTGTGTGTAAAACCAAGGCAATGTTTCCCTTGATCTCAGTAGCAGGAGAAAGCAGAAAGTGTTTATTCTTCATTCATACTCTGAGGGTGGTTTGACGACGGGGAGGTAAGCCAGGCTCTGTGCAAGTTACTGTTAAAGGTTACTGTTCCAAGAGAAATTATGATGTGTCACAGAAGGGCAATTTGGAGAGGTGTATAGTACTGCTGTTAATAAAGGTAGATGTTACTTATGTGCCACTACAGGTAATTCTTACGTGCCCTTAATTTTGCAGCCCAGAGCACAATAAACTAAGCCAAATAAAATATTATCTGGGAACATAAAGCAAGGCAACTTCTGTTGCCCAGTTATTCTGCTGAAATGGATTTAAGCGCCTCTGATATGGTAGGCACCAGTCTTGACCTTTGCCCACACCAAAAAAAATAACCTCTTGTTCACAAAATTCCTAAGTCTGATAGGAGAAAACTGACATCACAACTATGGATTCTTCATGGAGGTCAAGGTCTGAACCGCAAGAAATAACATCAAATTTTGAAATTGCAATTGAATTTGGTGATGCAGAGTAGCCATCTCACAAGTGAGAATGAATTAAACATTTTCTTTGGCTGCAAAGAGAATGAATAAATAATGGGCAGTTTGAGGAAGTATTTGGTGCTGGACTTACTTTGGCTCCATGAATGTTTTGTTTGATTGCTTCAGTCAGTTCAAAAATCATATCCTAGGCACAGGGTAGATTGACAGAGAGAAAAAAGCCCCAGTTCATCCTATATAAATGTTACCAAGGTTGTATCAAGGGTGCTGAGACAGGTGTTTGACTGTTAAAAATATCTAAAGGGGTATGTCCCTCGTGAGTTTTATCTTGCCCTTTATTTGTATTTCTGCATGCCTTTAGTGCCAACAAGCACGGGCTGTATCAGGGTGTTACAAATTCCTCCCCCTTTAACCACAGCAAGTGTTTTTAAGGTTGGTTGGTGCTCTGAGACCAGCTTCTGATCTCTATTGCGATGAAGGAAACTCTGGAATGATTTACTGCACCACCCAGGGTTTGCTCCTGCACAAGCGAAAGGAGGAATGGGAGGTGTGTAGGCAGAGGCTGCCAAAGAAACAGCTAATGGGGAGCAACAGTTAAAAAAAAAAACCACCAAAGAACAAGACTGAACCTTACAGCAATACTTCCTTTTTATCTACAATGTTTTGTTGATACTATTTTGTGGGTGTTTTCTCCTGTTCTTGTTTTTTAGTCCATTATCATATGAGCAGGTCGTATAAGGTTTCAAGGTCTCTCTAGTACAGGCGCTGCTTAAACAGTTGAGAGAATATTCCATCCTGTGCTTCTGTGTATTTGGCTTCTCTGCACACATTTTACTCTGAGGATAGTAGTTAAAATTCCAGTGGGCTGCCCTCCCATTAGAATACCTTTAATGTTTTATTGGGATACCTTCTACTTGAAATTGTTTCAGTCATAAAGGTGCTTTGCTCATTTGAGAAAAAATTAAGCTATAGCTCTGATGCAGAAGCAAGATTGTTTGGGTATCTCTCCTGTAGATTGCTCTTTATGCAAATGGTGCCCTGGGAACAGGCAGATTGAAGTGTTTCAGAGCAGGGTGGTGATGCAAATGTATCTACTTGCCTGGGAATGCTCCCCTGCAAGAAGGGAAACGAGTTCTCCTGCACGTTGCCGATTTCTCTCTTTCTGTCTGAAAGATCAGTGACTGCCCTAGAATATGATTACTCATTTAAAGTAAGGAAGGAAAGTCCAGTGTGCCTATTTCTAAGCACTTTGCTTTCTTTAAGAAGGTAGATTTGAAAGTCTGAATCATTGTCTTGCTGAGGATGAAGAGAGGAAGAAAAGAAATAAAATAGGAAAACGTGATGTAAACTAAAAAAAACCCAAGAAAGACTGTGGGTGAAATCTAAATGCATAAAAAATTTAAGTCTACACAGGTTACTTGTCTTGAATTAACAGAATATGTCTTATGAATAGAATATGCATATATGTAAAAAGGGTATTCTATGACTATTAAAACATATGGGGTAGCTGCTTGTTGAACAGAACATTTTGCAAGCTAGTCGAAGCAAAAAGAAAGCTGCACTTTGGTGACGGTAGGAGAGACCAGACCATCCATGCTGAAAGCAGAGAGAAGCAAAGAGTTTAGCTCCAAAGATTCAGATTAAACCACTTTCTGACAATCAGCCTTGTCTGGGTTTACTCAGCCCTCAGTTTAACACGCCTGGTGACTATCTGTAAAAATCTTTCTCTAAGTGTTCCTGTTGGTTTTGTTTGTTTATTTGGGGATTTTTTTTTGTTTTGTTTTTAAATTATTATTTATCAAAGCCGACAGATAGTGGAAAAAAGGCTTTGTGCATTCAAAGTGCTGTGCACATGTAACTGTGTTGCTGCCAGAATTGTGGTGAAAAACTTGGTTGTCTGCCCTTGGGGTCTTCCCCAGGCTCCTACCAGGGCTCCAGATAAGGAGCTGGGGGTTTGTTTTACGCAGTGTGACCTGTTTGTCCTCACCCAGTGTCCTTCTCTAAAGGCAGTGTAACATGCTCCATGAATTGCTGAACATTTCAAGGAGAAATAAAAACCCTGGATCCACCTAAAAAGTCTCTGAAGGAACTGGAGGATTTTTGGGGGTGAAATTTGGAGTTATTTCCAGCTCTGCTCACTGCAGGATTTTGAGCAAAAGACTTAGTCAGTACCAGAATTCATGCCTCAATTCTGTTTGTTCAAATTGTCTTTGTGGTCTATGGAGATGTCTGCAAGAGTCTGACTGAGCAAACTTCTTTTTATCAAGCCAGCATTTCAGGATGACAAAAAGAGGAATGGCACCTGGGGGGGGGAGTCTGTGGATAATTCAAACACATGGGCATGTGTAGAGAAACCTTGTTGTAGCTACCAGTAACCATGACACCAATTTTCTATTTGCCACACTTACGCAGCATTTTCTTTGTCACTGAATTAGCCTTCAAACAGCTTGTTGTTATCCCGGTTGTTGATGTATCCATGGAGTGCAGCAAAAGGTTAAGTGAGGCACTGTGAAAGACTGAGACACTATAGGTACTGCAAAAAGATAATCGGACTTCCTTCACTGGAAAGAAATCCTTTTACTGCCCCGTTGAAATGGCTAAGCCCTTTTACTCAGCCTGTCTGCAAGGAGCAAGATGTTGATGGCATCCCTCCAGAATGTATTATCTCAAGTAGTGCCTGCAAACCAGGCCTCTGCCACCACTATTTTGTAACATCTGTGTAATAAGTATCTTTCCAGCTATATAATTGAAATATTGTTGCTGCTTCTCTCATAACTTTAGTTAACAGCTTGCTACAAAACTGGAGTAAACTTGCAAATTCAGTGCTGTGGTACAGATCTGCTATGTCTGCCTAATTTAATCAAAATATGTGGAAAACAGTCAGCCTCTGAAGAAGAAAATGCTCTTTGCTGTTGTGCAATGACTCTTACTGGAATCCCCTTAACTACTACAGAAGGAGAGCAGACATTCAACTCCTCCATTTGCCCTCCCTCTCATCTGTCCTGAAGAGGACAGTCCATTTCCTCCACTGATTTAATTAAGGACTGAAAATGCAATTTGAAAAGGAAGAGTGGAAGTGAAGATTTCCGTGTATTTTGATATGCAAAAATCTAAGGGTTTGCTCTTTGTTGGTTTTTTTTTTTAAATTGTATTCTTTGGTGAGGGTTTTTTTCACTCATGCCTGGATGAGAAGGGTCCTTTGAGGTGTGATGACTACATGGACCCAGGTTTGTTAGAATACGTACTGTCCATCTACCAGGATGGAGAACTGATAAGATAGACAGGAAATATGATGGCTTGAGTGCTGCAAAGGGGTGAAAATAATCGTGCCTAGAATGAACACGCCATGAGTCCTAAACAGAAATAGATCTCCATATTTTCTCCAAAGCACCATCCAGAAAAGTGAATGGAAAATCAGAGGGAAGGGATTACTGCTCCTACTTACAAATTAATTCCACTGTCAGTTCCCATTTCCTACTTGAATTAAATTTCCATGGCAGAAAAATGGGTGGGGAGACAAAAATTATGGAAGTATGACATAGTATGTTAGTTACATCAAACATAATAAGTGGTTAATCTGAGCTGTTGCGGAAAGTTATAGGAGAAAGTGGTGAGCAAAGTATCAAGGGAAATGTCTTTAGACCAAATTTCAAAGAAATCCATTTTTTCAAAATTGAGAACAGAAGACACCGAAGGTATCTGGTAGCTCATTGTAATAGCGTGGGGCTGAAAATAATCCTAAGTAAAGAGGAAGAAGAGATCCAGACGCCTGAGGCAGGTGGACACATCAGTCAGTTTGGTGTTTTGGTGACAAGTGAAGTTACAGCTCTGACATTCACAATGCCTGTCAAATGCTGCCAAAAACACTGTAGTCCTAGCTCAGCTTAATGTGTTTTAAAGGGGCTTTAAGGTGAGAAGGGAAGAATCCTCAGCATGAACGAGTTGTTGTACCCAGCAGACATTTCATGAAGGTGGAAGGTGCTAGTGACTACATTCATGACCATCCTTGCTAGCTGTCAGGGTGCCAAACATCACTTGCAGCACAACTTAGGATTTCTGAAATGGAAATTTACAAGTCATCTTGGCTGTCAACTTAAACTAAACTAAGTGCAGCTGCTGCCTGTAAAAGTAGCTAAAAACCCCCCACCATTCTGAAAATAAAAAAATAAAAAACTGTTGCTAGAATTTTGAGGGACTACTTGTTTGGGGTTTGTTGTTGTTGTTTTATTGATTTGTCTGGAGGTTTGTTTTGTTCTTTTTGGGTTTTTGATGTTTTTTCGTGTGGTTGGTTTTTTACTAGTATTAAACAAGAAAGCATGTATAAGACCTAATTCCGTTTCATTCTATTTCTTAAAACTAGCAGTGTTCTTGTTACCTCGAAGCCCAGCCTGAACAAGACTCCACACAGAAGACGGTTACAAAATTGACTCTAAACCTGGCAGTATCCTTTAGGCAACAGGGAGTCAAGGTAATGCTGACACCTTCCTTGCACCTGGCTCACATGTCAGTGATCAGGAAAGCCTGGGACAATGTTTCTTATTAGGTTTCTGTAATACAATGCACACTTAGATAAGTAAGCCACTCTCTTCTGTTTGGGGTTTTTGGTTTGGTTTTTTTTGGTCTACATCTGCTCTGAGAAAGGAAGAGGGAAATCTAGGAGAATCTGGTGGAGTTTCTATCCTCTCCTTTTTTAGAATCAAAGGCTAAGAAGAGAAGACTTTAATGGCTATGGGGACATAGTGACCAAGAGCAGCCAGAGGTACTTCTGTAATTGGTTGTTCTGCTGTGTACTACCTTAGAGTGAGTCTCTGAAAATATTTACCTACTGATACAATTCAGCTTTCTGCATAGCTTGAAAACAAGGATCAGAGGACTAGAGAGATGATTCTGGAGGCAGGGGTAGAGTTCAGATGGAGATATATAGATATTCTGAATGAAAGAGCAGCTGCACAGACCGCTCAAAATCTGCCCAACAAGATCACCCAGTTTAAGAAGGATATTGAACTGCTTGAGAGGGTCCACAGAAGAGCGACAAGGATGATGAAAGGACTGGAGAACATCCCCTGTGGGGAGCGACTGCTGAAGCTGGGGTTGTTCAGCCTGGAGAAGAGAAGGCTCAGAGGTGACCTCATTGCTGTTTACAACTACCTGAAGGGAGGTTGCAGTTGGGTGGATGTAAATCTCTTCTCTCAGGCTGCCAGCACCAGAGCAAGAGGCCATGGCCATAAGCTACGCCAGGGGAGGTTTAGGCTGGATGTTAGGAAGAGCTTTTTCACAGAGAGAGTGATCTCTCAGTTGAATGGTCTGCCCAGGGAGGTGGTGGAGTGGCCATCCCTGAAGGTGTTTAAGAAAAGACTGGATGAGGAACTCAGTGACATGGTCTAGATGGTGGGAGGCTTGGATGGATGAAGCGTGGTTCTTGTGGTTCCACGCTTGAGGGTTCAATCCCTGGATGGGCGTTTTCTTGGGAGTTGGACTTGATGCTCCTTGTGAGTCCCTTCCAACTCGGAATAACCTGTGAACCTAGAATATGAACAGTTTCATAAGGAGGGTGACCATCCAAGAAAGAGCAACAGATCATCTAGTGAAGTAGATTGATCTTGAAACACAGATAATCACAAAAGCAAACAAACAAAAGGAGGTGGTGGTGGAGAAGGGAAGATGTGATGCATGTGAAGAAAACATGGAATTCCCATCCAGAATTATGTCGAATTTGTGAAGAGAAAATACTGTTGATAGTTGATGTGAGGGCTCAGCAGTCTCAGTGACAAAAGACAGCTTGGCTGAGAAAGAAGGAGATGTCAGGGGGACTTATAAGGAGCTTTTGCCCCCAGCATAAAAGCCAGAAGACAGAATCTAAGAGAGTCTTTAAATTAGAGGATTCAGAGAAGGGCCACAAAGTCGCTATGGAGATATGCTGAGAGATATAAGGTTCTTCAGCCTGGAGAAGAGAAGACTCTTGGAAGACCTTTCAGCAGCCTTTCAGTATCTAAAGAGGGTATAAAGGAAACCTGGAGATGGAAGTGTTCAAGGCCAAGTTGGATGGGTGTTTCAGCAACCTCACCTAGTGGACAGTTTCCTTGTGCATGGCAGGGGTATTAGAGCCAGATGATCTTTAAGACTCATTCCAACTCAAACCAATCTATGAAAATGAAATATCTATGAAATTTTAGGGGTAGATATGGTTCACACTGGAAATGTAAGCAAAAATCTCAGTATATGGAATATGAGAATCTTCACAAAGTTCTTCTCCTGGGTTGCTCCAATCTTCAGTGTCTCTGGTTGATGTAAAAGAGGAAACAAGACCGTACTGAAACATGGGGATAATGAATGTATGTGTTTGTGTGCATGTTTATGCACTCAAGACTTCTCATGCATATAAACTCTGCCTGGGTGATAGTTCTGGAGCCTAGAAAATGGGGCCATATGCTGGAGACACTGGGAGAAGCAGCAGAGTTTGATAAAACTTGTGATGGGATGTGCAGGTGTCAGGTGTGGGTGTTGGACAGGTGGTGAGATGATGCTGAGCAGGAGATGTGGCAACAATGAAGAGCTAGTAGAGTTCAAGGGATCTCTCTTTTGTGACATGCCGAGAGTATCATCCCTGTGCTATATATACACAGCAGCAATCTCAAGGCTATCTATTGTTCGTATATCTTGTAATTCTCTATCATGAGAAGCCAGCAATCCCTCTGGTTTTTACTTTTAAATGAAAAGCCCATCTGTTACTGTAGTTATTGGATCACTTTAATTTTGGGGATTCTCTGAAAACTGTTCCACAAATGTGGTCACGTCTCTTCAAACTGTGGACTCTTATCCTTTTATAAGTGAAGTAACTGTCTCCTCCTTTGTCACATTCCTGCTGCCAGCCTAGGGTGGCATTTTGGTGCTGGCCAGAAATGCTATTGTAGTGCTTGGATACATCTAAAAGATTTGCCCACTCATAATTAACAGGTTTGTTAGTGTAATTTCTTCCTTCTGCCACTTGAAATATAAGCTTGAACTCTTCAGTCAGTTCTTCACACTGATGTCATATTTGTGTATGTTGGATCACATGGAAGTCACTGCTGACTCTTCTCAGTTTATCTCAGTCAGTTACCCCAGGGAACACGAGAATGAAGAAGAACTGGGATAGCTTGGGTAAAGCATAACCAAGGATATTTACTTGACTTCTGCCAACTATGTTCCTGCTCCTGAGATGTAATTCTGCCTGTGTGAATTAGGCGAAATAAGGTGTTGCCATACAAGATAAGGTGAACTAACAGAGTGCTTAAGCTGACTAGCAGTCTGGTGTGTGACAAAGGCCCTGGAATGGGAAGACCTTCACCAAGGAACAAGGAGACCTTCACTAAGGAACAAGGAAGAGGAATACCATGTTTGGGCCTGTCCCTGAACACTGCATGATCAGTGACCTGATTGGAAGAGAAGGCGTGTGGACAACTGGACCCTCAGATCATAGGTTAAATACTGACCTTTTAGAGACCAATTATATTAGTTTTAGTTATCAGGCAAGAATAAATGAAGAGACAAACAAACTACATATTTAGAAAGTATAAAAATACAGTGATCCTCCACATAGTCGCGGTCCGTAATTTGCGGGATCTCGCTGTTGATTTTCCAGCAAGTTGTGGGACCTGGCACGTGTGTAGAACCTACCACAACTTCAGTCTGCTCACGAATATGTAAATTGGTCCCAGTCGAGAGCCGGCGTGGCGGGACTGGGATGTGTTTAGTGTAAATGTGTGTTTTTGCACAGCTAGAATTGTCCTCCGCAGGGCTATAAGATGGGGTGATGGGGCTGCCATTGTGTGTGCGCCATTGTGTGCCCAGGGGCCACGCCTGCCATTCAGCTGCCACTCAGTGGCTTGCCACTTGGCGCTCGGCACTCGGAGCCCGGCGCCTGCCTCTCCCTTCACCCCCCGCTTTGGCGCTCACCCTNGCCATTGTGTGTGTGCCATTGTGCACCCAGGGGCCACGCCTGCAGCTCGCCACTTGGCGCTCGGCACTCAGAGCCCGGCGCCTGCCCCGCCCCTCACCCCCCGCTTTGGCGTTCACCGGCCTCGGCGGAGCACAGCCAGACAACTGAGACAAGCCCCGCTCTCAGGACTGTCCTCCAGACCTTATTAGGGGAGGGGGCATGGCTACGAGTGTGGCGTACTTGACTACGTAGTGGGTTTGCTATCTTTGGGGATTCCACAACTTGTGTGAAGAGGACCAGACCCAACAGCCCACGAGTAACAGGGGATCACTGTAATGCTGTATTACAAAATAATGAGATTCTCCTCCACTATCAAGAGAGTCCATAACTTCCCTCCTCCACAATAAGGGTTGAAAACTGCTTCTGTAGTCACTGTTTAGGGAATCCTAAGAATGCTGGATCTCATTTATATTCGTACCACACCTGGCCACTACTCTGTCATGGTCTGGTTAAAGCTGCTAGATGGTACATGATAGACTCAACTGCTGGGGCTTGATACACAGATTTTTTCTGTACCTGAGATGGAGACAGTGTGGAAATGAAGGAAACTATCCCTTCCCACAGCACACCCACATATTCCTCTGGTGTAAATGCAAAATATTTCCATACAGAAAATGGAATATAGCAATTGAAATGTGACCTTAATTCAGAAAAACACTGGTTTCCGAGTTGCACATGGGCAGCCACTGGATAAAAGTAGTTGTGAAAGTGGTACCACTTTCCATTTGACTGTGCATCCACTGTATGGGCTGGAGCTCTGCTCCCAGCAGGCCTTACACCCACTACCCTTGTTTATTTGGGGATATGATGAGGGAAAGCTGGAGACTGGTGAGAGACCACTGAACACACAGGGACTCTCTCTTCCCTCAGCTGTTGTCTGGCAATGCATTCTCACCACAACATTTTTAATTAGAAATCCTGCCTCGAGATTCCGTATTATGGAACTAAACTTACTTCCTGGCTTCAGTGAAGTTTTCCTTTCTTCTCTAGTTATTTGTTATTTTCTTCCTTCAAACAGGTACTAGATACACTCCCTTTTCATATGTCTAAATTGTGTCTCATCAGCATGGATGAGTGAGTTGCCTGTAAGGCACAGCTCAGTGCTCTGCTGCCTTCTCAGCGTGGTAATTGGCCACACTTGTGGGAGTGCAGGGGAGGTTTTCTGAACCTGCTATTGTACATTCTTCTTAGATTAAACATTTACTGGAGAAAAGTTTGGCTACTGTTGCAGGAAACACGACACCTGCTTCAAGTAGTAAACTGCAGTCTGGATGGGCCTGGCAAGTGTCATCCCTTGACAAGAAACAAGAATCACAAAAGCATGTTAAAGCCCTTGGATATCTGTGACATGAACACAACTTCTTCACAGGTCTTCAGGGATTTAACCTGATTTTTGCTACTGGCTTTACTGCAGTTCCATAGTGCAGGGATTCCTCTGGCATGCAGATCTAACTGGGGAGAAATGTAGAAAAATCAACAACAAAGCCCCTTTTTCCTGAGATCACAGAATATTCTGAGTTGGAAGGGAACCACAAGGATGATCAAATCCAGCTCTTAAAGAGCACCACTGCCTCCCCAGCAGGAATCAAAACCCCTGTCTCCTGCATGAGAGGTGGGCACACTCACCACTACTAAAGTGGATTTCTTACACTCAAGTGGATTCCTTGTATTAAAGTGGAGATCTAAGAGTCCAAAGCATGCCATGTAATTAAGATATACTTAGAAAGGTGTACATGGAAAGGATGAAGAATGGAAATCACTGTCACATTTGCAATCTGTGTTTCAGGCCACATGGGATAGAAATCTAGGGAAAAAGTCTGGACCGGTCATATGAGGTTTCTTCCTTTTGATAGCTTTTTACATAGGCAAAGGTCATGTTATTGATACACACTGGGACTGGAACCTTATGCTATTTTTTTCCCGTGAAGTCTAGCATTTATGAGAATTAACTGCAACACATATTGGACAATTAGCTCATAAGTAAACAGAAATGTACATTCAAGTATTACCAGACATCTACATACAGACAGAAACTGCAGCTGATTTACTACTGTCCTTTCGGCAAACCATAGAGCTGCTTCACATAACAAACAAGGGAAAATTAAATCTGCTATCTAGCAAAATGGCAAAATATTTTTTTTTTTGTTAAAATTACAAGAGAGGAAACTAGAGATCCTGATATCACCTCATTTATAAACATACAGAAGTTTCTGGGAGTAACTGATGCAATGTTTATTCTTTGAATAACTATTTTTAAATTGATTGTTAAGCAATAGTTATAATCCACGTGAGCTACAGGGAAAATCAGAACAGCTGCAGCATATCTTTAAGATCAGGAGGTACTGCATTGTACCTACTGCTCTGCACAACACACAGCTTACACAAGTGCTTCATATTGTGCTTGTATATTGCACAACAGAGGCAGCAGAAATGAAATGACAATTTTCAGATCACTGCAACGTTTAAATTAAGAGTGATCTGCAGGTTTACCTGCTGAAACCTGTGAGTGCCATATGCTTCTAGGTGCTATGAAGCAAAATAGCATGTGAGCAATCTCCTTGGCTTGTCATGCTGATGGCAATGGCTCACTCTATCATGGTACCAAACATGGACCTGTTGTTCTGCTGTCCAAAGCCTCTTCACAGTTTGAATTGTTTGTACATTGTATAGCTGGAAGAGTTATCCCAGGCAGAATGTCAGGAAGGCACNGTTTCCGAGTTGCACATGGGCAGCCACTGGATAAAAGTAGTTGTGAAAGTGGTACCACTTTCCATTTGACTGTGCATCCACTGTATGGGCTGGAGCTCTGCTCCCAGCAGGCCTTACACCCACTACCCTTGTTTATTTGGGGATATGATGAGGGAAAGCTGGAGACTGGTGAGAGACCACTGAACACACAGGGACTCTCTCTTCCCTCAGCTGTTGTCTGGCAATGCATTCTCACCACAACATTTTTAATTAGAAATCCTGCCTCGAGATTCCGTATTATGGAACTAAACTTACTTCCTGGCTTCAGTGAAGTTTTCCTTTCTTCTCTAGTTATTTGTTATTTTCTTCCTTCAAACAGGTACTAGATACACTCCCTTTTCATATGTCTAAATTGTGTCTCATCAGCATGGATGAGTGAGTTGCCTGTAAGGCACAGCTCAGTGCTCTGCTGCCTTCTCAGCGTGGTAATTGGCCACACTTGTGGGAGTGCAGGGGAGGTTTTCTGAACCTGCTATTGTACATTCTTCTTAGATTAAACATTTACTGGAGAAAAGTTTGGCTACTGTTGCAGGAAACACGACACCTGCTTCAAGTAGTAAACTGCAGTCTGGATGGGCCTGGCAAGTGTCATCCCTTGACAAGAAACAAGAATCACAAAAGCATGTTAAAGCCCTTGGATATCTGTGACATGAACACAACTTCTTCACAGGTCTTCAGGGATTTAACCTGATTTTTGCTACTGGCTTTACTGCAGTTCCATAGTGCAGGGATTCCTCTGGCATGCAGATCTAACTGGGGAGAAATGCAGAAAAATCAACAACAAAGCCCCTTTTTCCTGAGATCACAGAATATTCTGAGTTGGAAGGGACCCACAAGGATGATTAAATCCAGCTCTTAAAGAGCACCACTGCCTCCCCAGCAGGAATCAAAACCCCTGTCTCCTGCATGAGAGGTGGGGACACTCACCACTACTAAAGTGGATTTCTTACACTCAAGTGGATTCCTTGTATTAAAGTGGAGATCTAAGAGTCCAAAGCATGCCATGTAATTAAGATATACTTAGAAATGTGTACATGGAAAGGATGAAGAATGGAAATCACTGTCACATTTGCAATCTGTGTTTCAGGCCACATGGGATAGAAATCTAGGGAAAAAGTCTGGACCGGTCATATGAGGTTTCTTCCTTTTGATAGCTTTTTACATAGGCAATACATACACTGGGACTGGAACTTTATGATATTTTTTTCCCATGAAGTCTAGTATTTATGAGAATTAACTGCAACACATATTGGACAATTAGCTCATAAATAAACAGAAATGTACATTCAAGTATTACCAGCCATCTACATACAGACAGAAACTGCAGCTGATTTACTACTGTCCTTTCGTCAAACCATAGAGCTGCTTCACATAACAAACAAGGGAAAATTAAATCTGCTATCTAGCAAAATGGCAAAATATTTTTTTTTTTGTTAAAATTACAAGAGAGGAAACTAGAGATCCTGATATCACCTCATTTATAAACATACAGAAGTTTCTGGGAGTAACTGATGCAATGTTTATTCTTTGAATAACTATTTTTAAATTGATTGTTAAGCAATAGTTATAATCCACGTGAGCTACAGGGAAAATCAGAACAGCTGCAGCATATCTTTAAGATCAGGAGGTACTGCATTGTACCTACTGCTCTGCACAACACACAGCTTACACAAGTGCTTCATATTGTGCTTGTATATTGCACAACAGAGGCAGCAGAAATGAAATGACAATTTTCAGATCACTGCAACGTTTAAATTAAGAGTGATCTGCAGGTTTACCTGCTGAAACCTGTGAGTGCCATATGCTTCTAGGTGCTATGAAGCAAAATAGCATGTGAGCAATCTCCTTGGCTTGTCATGCTGATGGCAATGGCTCACTCTATCATGGTACCAAACATGGACCTGTTGTTCTGCTGTCCAAAGCCTCTTCACAGTTTGAATTGTTTGTACATTGTATAGCTGGAAGAGTTATCCCAGGCAGAATGTCAGGAAGGCACTGAATAGGACTAACATAGAATAGAAGTGACTTTTTTTTACTGGAAAAATAAATTGCTCTTCAGGAGAACACTCATTATTTTGGAAAATAAGTGAACGTTTTCTTCCAGAATATTCCACCCACTCAGAGATATCCTTGTCTCTGTGCTGTTGTTTTCAGCTAGTGCTCCCAGTTCTTTTCTGCTAAACATATCCCCTCTGCCCTAGTCACTCCTTGCCATTCAAGGGACCACTTGTGACCCAGCAATTCCTTATGCTCCAGTTCCCACAGTACAGCTGCAGTGTCATGCTCCAGATGTGACAGAAATGTGCCCCATCTTCAGGCTTTTTCCCAATGGTTTAGTTTCATGTGAAGGGGCAAGCTATATTTTTCCTCTACAGAAAAGAAGAACCTGTGTGTGGGCTGCTGCATGTGTCACGGCGGAGAAGCTGGCAGGCGGTAACTTGTTTACCCACAAGAAAGGGAGCTACTCCTGAGTTTTATCTGCCTAGCTGCACATAGGCTGGGGCATGCTCATGGAAACAGAATGAGAGTTAGGCATTTGAGAACTGGAGGCTGTCAGGGGAGAGAGGTGGAATTGGCAAGGATGGATCTGGACTCTGTGTCCTCCACTTGGGATGTGCAGGACTGTTTGGATTTGTGGGAGAGATAAAAAGGGGAACTGAAAAGTTGCGTGTTAATTCAAAGAGACCAGTGTAGAGGGACTAAATGGGAGCAGAAGACAGGCAAATTCATTATTCTACAAGATAATTTCCAGCCCTGCCCCAGAATGATCCTGCTCCTACATCTCGGTTTATGTTTACAAGACACAGACCACACCACTACAGCCTCCCAGTCTCCTGCTCCCACACCCACACGCTGTCACTGCTGTTTGGTCACCTCTGCCAGGCAAATGGTGAGCTGAAGAAGTCTCTGCTGCCCTTGGGCCATCCCTGCTGCCTTTTCCCATTCAAACAGGGGGAAGAGACAGAGCCTTCATGTTCTCAAGGATGGACATGTGCTTATATCTTATCCTTAGCTGCCCATTAGAGTTGGAGCAGAAGACATAACCTTGCCATGCCCCTGGTCAGCTTGGGTAGGAGAATAATGTCCCAGCTTTATTTCTGAGGCCTTTACCAGAGTATAATGATTTTATCACTGATAGCGCTGCCTGGGAAGCTATAGTTGCCATTGTAATCAGTGGGAGTTGGAGACACTCAGTACTTCTCCAGATGGACCCTGAGGAGTGGGATGCCTAACTAGGGATTCTGGAATTTAGACACCTGAACCTGAGCTAGTTACCCTAGACACTAGTTTATATGTTAGATAAAGCGCTCATTTCAAATGTTTTCCTCTGGGGCAGAAGACCAGTGTGGTTCAGTAGTTACGTGATTTATACCGCAGCCACCATTGAGTTATAATCTTCCAGACATCATGAGTTTGCCAAAATTTTCTTCTGATCTTTCATGCATCTGATAAACTACCTTGGCAAAGAAGGCCAGCCTCACAGTCAGATGCTCAGGAGTGCATTGGACTAAATTGCTTCTGCTATTTACTGTCCTGTTGATTGATAGAAGAGAAAACACATTGTGATTTCCACTTTGTTTTCCTCAGTTGCACAACACCATACCAGTTATTTTAGAGTGAAAGAGCTGAGCTTTTTGATGTTGCAACTCTATGCTTTTGTTAGTTTGGTTTGCTCTGTGTTTTTACCTCTTCTGGAAGGCTCAGTTGAGTTGCCATCCAGACTATATGAGCCAGGTTTTCTTCAGTAACCCTCCTCTCTGATGAGAAAATGCTCTCTGCAGGTCATGCTCCTTCAGGCAGGAAAGACAATAGGTTTGCTTGTCAGTATCTGAATGTTTATCAGGTATTCTAAGTTCATTAAATGAAATGGAATGGGGCTTTTAGTGGTATTATGTATTAGCAAAATGAATATAATTTAAAAGAGTAGGAGAGTGTTTCATTTCCTACCTTTAGCAATAAACTGAAAATAAAATGTAAATGTCAAGTGGTAATGCAGCAGTGTGCTTAGCAACCAGATGATCAAATGTTAGGAAAATGCCAACAGCAGTAAGTCAGAGCTTGTGTGTTTGTATGCATGTAAATAATCTTCCTTCCCCAACAAGAACCTGAGGTTTGGCAAAGGGTATTTTCATAGATCTATCACAGATTATTCTGAGTTGGAAGGGACCCACAAGGATCACTTGAGTCCAACTCTTAAACGACACCACTGCCTCCCCAGCAGGAAGCGAACCCCTGGTCTCCTGTGTGAGAGACGGGGACACTCACCACTGTACTAAAGTGGTCATTTTATTCCTTTTCACTTCTCCATTTGAGTCATGATTATCTTAAGAACATAATAATAAAGCAGAGAGCCAACATAACTTGGGCAGAAAGGCAGGCCCACAATCTCCAGATAGAGTACTATGCCTTAATATTAGCATGGCAATCAAAGTGGTATTAGGCTGGATAGAAATGTGACAGATTTTTCAGACTCTTCACAATGCTGAAGTTGGTATGAAGAGAGTATATGTGATAAGCATGACAATATAAGCAGTGGTCTTCGGCTTTGTGATAAAGATCAGCTCTGCTTGTGGGGATTTAGATTAAAAAAGTATGTAAAGGGACAGCCTGGCACCTTAGGATGTTTTGTAAGTCCTTCATGCCCGCTAGAAAATCTTGAGGCACTCCACACTGGGGTAAGTTTGACCCATCATGAGGAAGCAAGGGAATTATTTTACAAGCTATCCAAGCTTTAGTGCTAGGTATTAGTAAGGAGTCACTAATCATTATTTTCCTTCCTTCATATTTTCCTGACTATATCATATTATATTTCTTTCCTTTCTCAAATATTTGCAGTCTAATCAGTCCTTTCTCACATGTCCTTGAAATTCTTTTCTTGTTTTCTTTTTCTCCTGTTAAATCAGCTCCTCTAGGGCATTATATATTTTTGTTTCTTTTCATTGAATCATCTGCATTTCCTCAACATATTTTTTGAAAATAAACTAGCAGGTCTTACTGTGGAATCTGCTCTCATGAGCACAGTAGCTATTGCTCCTGAACCTGGAGCAGCTGCATTGTATAAAGCAAAGAGATATTGTGAGTTGGTTTTTTTTCCCACCATTTCAAGCAGTCTGCAAACACTGAGCTACTCCACAAGAACTCTTCCTGTTGGCATCATGTCTAGGTTTCATTGTGAAGTGCAGCTAGATGTGGTGCAATGAAACTGTAAACATCTATGGGCATCACTAGTAGAAAACGGCCCCAAGCTTTTTCCCAGACAACACAGAGATTTTTGGAAAATCTAATATAAACGTAACACAAATAAAATGCCAGCTGCTACACTGCTTCCCAGTGCAACCACTCACTGGTTTGAAGGGTTTAGAGGTTGAAAGACAGGGCCCAGATAAATATGGTGTCTTCTCTATGTCTTTGTAACTGTTGAATGGATTAAATTTTACTTAGCAGCTCTGCCTCACCCTGCTCCTCGTCCTCTATTAATTCTCTTCATGTGGGCTAGGAAAGCTTTGCTCACTTGTGTATTGGGTTTGTTGTGGCTGGGTTTCTGGTAGTGGAGTGGGGGGGAAAGCTTTTCTTTGAGGAGTTGCTGGAAGCCTCCCTCATAGCTGGCAGAGCCAATGCCAGTCAGCTCCTGGCTGGACCTGCCACTGTCCAAGGCCAGGCCAATCAGGAGAGATAAAGACGCCTCTGTGAGAACATATTTAAGAAAAAAAAGCAACTTAGAACAGGAAGAAGAAGAAGATATGGCTGCCAGAGATGAGCACTGAGAAGTTGTAACACCAAGGCCAGGGCCGAAGGAGGGGGAGGAGGTGTTCCAAGCGTCTCCCTGCAGCCCGTGGTGATGACCATGGTGAAACAGGCTGTCCCCCTGCAGCCCATGGAATGGAGAGAACAAAGGGATGCAGAAGATCCACCTGTAGCCCGTGGAGAGGGAAGCCCATGCTGGAGCAGGTGGATACTGAAGGGAGGCTTCAGCCTGTTGGAGCCCACATTGGAGCAGAGTCCCAGGAGAGACGTGTGGCCCATGGAGAGGAGAGTCCACACTGGAGCAGAACTGTACCTGGTAGGATCTTTGTGCCTTGGGATGGGACCACCCTGGAGCAGCCAGTGCTCAGTGACTGCACCCTGTGGAGTAACCTATGGGCAGCAGAGTATGGAAGAGCTGCTGCCCCTGGGATTGGACTCATGCTGGAGACGGTCATGAAAGGCTTTCTCCCGTGGGAGGAAGGCAGGGAAATGGCCTCTTCCCCTGAGTAGTGACAGAGAAACACCAACAGCCTGGTTTTCCCCTACTCCCCTGCCTCCTGGAGGAAAGGGGAACGTGGTATCTGTTGTAAAAGATGGAGGGGTGGGGGACAAGGTTGCCTTTAAGATGATACTTCTCACTTTAAGCTCTGATCTTGTTAGAAATAAATTCTTCACATCCCCACTTTGGTTTTGCCTGTGACAGTAAAAGATTTTTTAATAGTCCTCATTCCTGCTGTAGCAAACCCTCCAGGTTTTTTTCCTTTCCTCTCTCCCCTGTTTGTATGGCGGGGGCGGAATGAAGTGAGAGAGTGGCCGTGGGTGAATCTCTGGCATCCAGCCAGGGTCAAACCACCACAACTCGAGAGTGATAACCCTGGTCTTCCACTGTCCTACCTACCTTGGCCCATGCACTGCCTGTCTCCTTCTCATTTCAGGCCTCTTGGCATGGTCCTTGCCAGAGAAACAGTGGCTTGATTGCTAGAAAGTAGAGAGGGATTGGGTTTTAATGAACATTATTAGAGAAAAAGTAGTTTGTGAAATTTAATTATCTTCTTCCACTGAGTTAGTGAAGGAAGAATAACCTCTTTAACTCTTGCTGTTTAATATCAAATCACAAGCAGTAGAGGACTCTGGTGAAATTCTGCTTTCCTGTATCAACTTTCATTTAAACTTTTTGCATCCAGATAGTGATCAGTTTAAGATATTGATCTGAAAACAGCAAATATAGCTAACTAACATAAAGACTACGGAGATCTGTTAGCAGCACATAGAAACTCCTCTCAAGTTTTTGACTTTGGCTGTGTGACTATAAATCATTGCTAGCATCATTCTAGGGCCTCTGGTATACAGGGGTTGGTAACTAGTGCAGTGTACATACAGTTCTGTGTAATGTTGTGATGTTCTTCCATCTTAAGTGAATTTTTGGCCCTGTCAATACTGATCCAATCTGGTCTGAGCTATAACTCTCACCTTCAAAAAATTACAGTTGGTGAAGACCTGGATCCACAGCCCAGGTAGTTTTATTCTGTGTAATTGATTTGTTAGGTGCCAGGGGGACTCAGATCAATGCATAGCCTCCAACTTGTTGGAATAACTTGGATTCAAGGAGGAAAAGTGAGTTAAATGAGGGGCTTGGAAATTTTGGCCAGACATCAAAGTTGGGAAGAGGTTAAAGCATCAAAATACTTGGACTGCTGGAGAAATTCCTTGAAGCCTGAGCACTGCTGCCTTCTGCAACAATGTCAGTTACTTTTGTTGGCATTTTTGCTGCTTAATGCCACTTGGGCTAAATTAATAGTTAATTCATGTAAGTAAAACTGCAGTAGTGAAAAACATTATAATGAGTCTGCTTGCTTTATCCACTTCCAACAAAGAAATAACACAAGCCATTAGTTTCTCCTTGATGATTTGAAAGCCCAAATGCTGCATTTGTACACTCTCTGTGTGTTTGTGTCTATTAAATTAGCTGGATGTTTTATGAAATTGTATTTTAAAGAGTCATGGGTAATTCTGTAATCTTTTCAAAAATCTCTGTAGCTTTATTTTCCTTTTTGACTGTAGGAAGACTTTTTTAAAAGAAATTAAAATCCGCATCCCAGTCTGGAGAATTTTTCTTAATGTGTTTGTCAGCTCACATTTCACAGCTCTGTTTTTTTTGTCTGTTTGGGGTTTTTTTTTCAGAAGATTTAAAATGAATACAACTGACTCAGACTTCGGAGTGGCAATGAATGAGTTCAGGGCAGTTTTGATTTTGTAATTAGTTTTACCCAGTGATATTTTTACCAAAATATCTCTTTACTGCTCTCTAACATGCAATTATTCTCCCAAATGGGAATAAAAGTTGCCTACACAAATTCTTCTGTATGGTTTTATGTAGACTTAATTTAACATATTGATCTCATCTCACCCTAGGCTAGAAGTAGAGCATCTATCATGTTCTCACATTTTAAAATTAGTTCTGTCAGATTCACTGTGATTAATTTTTAAAGAGAATTTAACTTTCAGAAATAGAGGAACTATTACAGGGTTCGCCTTAATGAAGCTGTTTCCATTCTGCTCTTCCATGACTGATAGGTTTTATCTTAACTAGTTAAACAAAAATGCTGTGATTGAAAAGGAACTTTAGAGGGAAATAATCTCTTAAGATTTTCACTGTACCAGAATTAGCTCTCTTCTCTAGGAGACTGAGTATATAAGTATATACATATCATAATTTTTCAGAGGCTTTTTGGGTTATTGCTGTGTTTTGAATGGAACGCTTGAACTGTCATTTAATCAGCTCGATATATTTTCTTAGGAAGATTAATAGATTCATAAAGTTCCTAAGAGGATTTAGATATGTTACTAATCACAGAGCTAAGAGACTGGCAGCAGTTAGTTTAAAAAATCCAATTAAACAATTTAATGAGACTGCAAGCATTCTTTTTGAGAGTTTGCTCTCTTCTGTATGTGTGTGTGTTTGAGGAAAGAAAGGAAATATTTTCAATTAAAATCTCTGTGAAAATCTGCTTTCTGTGTGCATTGTGCATGGGCTGCATTTAGGATGTCAAGTCCGATGCCTCTGGTCTTTTTAATGGAGTGGGGTATGTATGGTGAGTGCTGTGAATCCAAGACCAGGGATGGGCAATTCACAATGAGAGCCCAGAGAAAGTTATAAGATATTTTCCAAACTGTGTGGTTTAAGCAAGAAAACCTTATGAAATAGAAAAGCTGTGCAATTAAATGTCAAAAAATGTCACTCTCTCCCATCGGTTCCTTGGATTGGACTGCCATTCAGCCAGTCTGGAGACCAGAGGTGCTGGACTCCTCTGCTGATACCCACCCCAAAACCAGACTGGTTCACAGGGAAGGAGGGAGAAGAAAGGGAGATTCTAGTATTAAATCTGGAGGCATTTCTAGAGACAATGGCTCTAGAAGTGGATTCTTCTGCAGAAAGTGAAATATTTAACAAACTGAAAAGGTTTTTTTGCATTCACCTAAGCTGATCTTGTAGATACCATCTGTCCTGGATGTTCTTTAATTCCCATTTTGAGGCAGTGTACTATAGCTTAGTAATTTTAAAAAAACCTTTGAGTTATAGAGAAGCTACCAGAAAACCTGAGGGCCTACTCCAGCATCTGACAGCAGGTACAATTAGAACCTTGTACATTTTAATTTTGTCTACCCTTGGGTTCCTGCATATTACACAAAGGGCTCTGTACCTCTAGTCTAGTTGTGTATGGTTGGCATTTACAGACAGACATATATTATAGCGAGCTGGGACTTGACAGAGATACAGAACTCTGGATAAGGATATCTGTGTTTAAAGTATATTTTCCAGTTCTTTGGTTGTGTTAACCTTTATTAACCTCTTCCATAATTGTGGGCACTACAATTAGTCGATGTTCTCTAGTAGCACTCCCAACCCATTAAAAATACAGAGGCAAAATACCCTCTTGGGTACTGCCCCATACTGCTCTGTTGCTCAGCATGGGATTGTGCTGTCTCTTTCAGCTGTTTGCATTGGAGATCCAGCTCCCCAAGTCATCCCCACTGATACCCAGTTTCCTATCAAAGCTGCTCTTTCTGATAAGAGAGGCTTTCAGGCTGTGAGTCTGGCCTGCAGACTTTGTTTCCAGAAGTTTTTTGTATCTTAACATTCAGTTTTCAAAATCTCTCAGGGCTTGCGTCCTGTCCTACCAGCTGCTCCCCTTCTCTGTTCTTTAGGTTACTTGCATATTAATTTTTATACCTCTGTTTCAGTGCTAAAAATTAATTATCTTTACGAACCTGTTAGAAACACACTTCTTCAGTTATCATATCTTGCTTGTGCTTGAACCTGTGCTTGCAATTTTCAATCTGGTGTTCAGTGTTGAGTCTTTCTTCCTCTCCTTTTTTACTACAATAATTTTTTACTATATATTTATTAATTTTTTTTACTACTATATTGAAATACACGTATGTCATATATACCTGAAGTTTTTATATCAGTGATATGCACTAATTTAACAATCAAACTTGTAATATCACAAAAAGGTAATCAAATTTATTTGGTAAAATTGATTTTCCATAGATCTGTATTACTGGTCTTAGTTATCTCATTTACTTTTAAATCCTAATAACTTGGGATTTGGTTATATTGACTAGGATCATTGCCCAAATGATGCAGCATTTATTCATTTTAGCCCTCCTCAGAAAATCCTGGCACAATATTGGGATTCTTTCAAACCTTTGGAACTTCTATAATATTCCGTGATCTATTGAAAATTGGCATATTGTCATTTGTATAATTCCTTGACCAATACTTTCTGATATTTGGATACAATATTTCAAAATCAGAATTTTAAAAAAATCATTTAGATCTAACTATTTATCATCCTCCTCAGTTACAGATCAAATAAAAAGCTCTGATTTAAGAATGCCAACTGGCTTTTTTTTACAAACTGAAACATGACAAAGAACTTTTGTATTATAACTTTTTATAAAAATATGTATAAAACTCTTGTAAAACCAAGATAGAAAATGAAGTTGTAAGTCAAATAAAGTTATCTAACAGAAGGTATAAATAGAATGTTTGTATAAACCCATCATGGGAAAATGAGTGTCCAGAATTCCTATGTTTTCATAGTCATCTGGTAGAAACCTGCTTGTATATCCTTAAAAAGGGTTAAACATACACGTCATATGTGTCAACATGTCATATATGTCATACATATCAGAAAGACCTTCATCAGGTTAGTGGAAATACAAAATGCCCAGTTTGCTTAATAACAAATGTGGATTAAGGCAGAGAGATTCTGAAATCTGCTCTGAAATACTGTTCTCAATGAGAGAGAGAGAAGCGCCAGCAGGAGGGAAGGGTGGAAGAGTTTGCACTTGAGTTTAGAAGTTGAAGTGTTACTTGCCTGGAAGGCAGAGTAATCCTGGGGAACCTACCCAGCAATGACGGGCAGGAATGAGAGGAGATTAGGAAATACTCCAACCTTGTGACTGACTTCCCACTGAGAAGCAGGTGACATGAACAACCAGGTTTGCAAAGAAAGGTGAACAATGGTTTTGCAAGCACCAAGAAGCCCTCAGGGTGCATTGCAGTCTCCAATTCTTTGGGTCAGCAAGGTAGAAACTGTGTTACTGCTGCATATCCACAGTGGTAACCATACATATCTAAAAATTAAATCATGCACTACTTAGAGAGGAACTATATGACTGTGTATGTATCTTTCCCAAGCCCTTTGATGTGGTTCTTGCAGGTCAGGTGTATAGTGTAGAGGGATAAACAGGTGGTAAGGCAGAGAGACAGCATCCTTTCTGGCTTGCTGTCTTCTTCATACAGCACCTCATCTTCCTCACCCAGGCAACGAAACAGAGAACTTACTAAAAGGCTTGTTTTCCAAAGTAGTTTTGTGTTTTCTACCCAGAACATCACACTAGTAGGATAAAATTCCAGCAGCCTAAGGTAAATTTGTTTTTGTAGTAAAAATGGTTTTACAAAGAAATTCAGAAAACAGGAAATTATACTTCTGGAAACCAGCCCTTTCTTTCTCTTTCCCCAGATATCATTTGAGTATATTGACCAATTCCAACCTTGCCTGACAGAGATATTGGAGGAATTAGGCTCCTACTGATGGTCAAAAGCGTTTCTGCGAGGGATCGCCCCAGGTCTAACGGAAACTGTAGCACATACTTGATTCTTGCTAGCTGTCAGAGAGTCCATACTGTTGCTCACCTTCAGGATGTGGAGCACAGGACATCAAGTTTCCATGTAGCTCACAGAATAGCTTGGAACAGCCTGTTGCTTTGTTTGTTCATTCCACGTCTCTACAATTCTTAATTCCTGTTTGTACCTTTATTTACAGCATTACCTGAACAAAGAAACTGCACTGAACCTTTTCTCATTAATACATACATTTCATTGATAAAGACTTCTGAAAATGTCGTTCAATGTGTCTGTAAACATTCTTGGTGCTTGTTGATTTTTACGCCATGTCACTCTACCCTGAAATGCTCTTAAGGAGGTGGATTGGTCACTCATCTGGTCCATTAATAACTCTTTGTGGGATGAAGTGTGGGAGGGTTGGTTTTACTGACCAAAAGCTAACTTACCATCTGGAAGATGTCAGAAAAAACCGCTGCCCTGTGGTGCTACAAATGTGTTACAGTCTCTTTTCTGGGACCCATTTTCATCCCTGAAAAGATGACAAGAAAAAGGAGTACAGATCACATGAATCACAGTCACACCCTCATGAAGATGAGTTGATTCAATTTGTTTTCTAGGGCAAACGTTTATCTAGGTTTATTTCTTCAATTACATTGAAACTCTGGTATGTAGTACATCCGTCTTAATGGAGCAGTTATAAAAGTCCTGTGAGCGAACACAGTCTCCATTTGTCCAGGTGCATCATTAAAATGACAGCAGAGTCACCTGGACACCTTTCTACAAGCAGTAAGTTTGTACGAATTACGTACTGCTATCACATGTACACCTGCCGTCTCAAGCAATGGATGTAAAAGGAGAAAAGTGGGGACTGCAGGAACCCTTCACATGGGCTGTGCTCTCTCAGGGCTGAGCCCAAGCCCGCTGCAATGCTGCCTGATTGGAATAGCGCCATCTTCAGTCACATTGCATTCATTGCATCTCTAGCCTTACTGAGGTGCCTATGCAAATGGCTACATTAGTTAAGCAAGAGCTCCATTAAAAGTATTTTCTTACTCTGGGCATAACTTATTTAAGGGAAAGTGACATTTCTTTTTATTTTGACATAAGAGCTTCATTTAAACCCCTGAGTATTTTGCTCCCAATTTACTAAAACCTCTGTATATGCCAAATGTATTCTTACAAGGATAACTTTTTCAAAGTGTAGAAGTCAGCTTAGTTACCATCGAAGCAGTAAAATCCAGTATTTCAGTGTTCCTGCTAAGACTTTATTAAGTCATTAATTGTGCTAGTGCCAGCAGGATATCCTTGCAAAGGCAGTGTTTTTATCGTATGCACATTCCAGGACATTTAAATTATTGACCAGGTATGTAAATAATTGATGGCACACAAACGTATCGCTGCAAGAGCCCTGGAAACCATTGCATTCATTTGCCACGGAGATGGTGGGGTCAGAACTTCTGTAGAAGTGATGATTCATTCTTTCCTTCCCCTCTTGAATGCCATTATCCTGCGCAGCTGTGTGAACAATACGCTCAGGCTCAAACTGAGGAATAAATGCTTGACGCACGCACTAAGTATGAGGAACATTATGTAAAGGTGCCTTTTAGTGATAAACACGTGAGTCTGTTTTAATTTCTGTTGTGTCCCCAAGCTAAAGTGGCCTTGGAAATGAGGAAGGGCTGTGAAGTTCTCAAAGCACGAGCTGGCAAAAAGAGAACAACTGTATCTGTTAGGGAACACTGACCCTTACATGTCACCCTCTTGCTGTCCATGCTTTGTGTAATGCCTTTTGCAGACCTGGCAGAGCCTCACAGGCAGGACTGCACAAAGGGCAGTGCCATGGCTGCTCAGGATGGAACAGAGATGTCAGCTCCTGGGTGAAAGGTGTGGAAACTTGTTCCATATGCAGACTGTGTAGAGTATGGGAGTTCAGGTGTTTTGGGCTGTGGATTACAAACAACAGTGCAGTCATTTTTGAAGAGCTCTAATGCCAGACTCTCCCTAACAAGGAATACTGAACCAAAAAGGCAGGACAGCAAGCAGTGGTCCCTAGACAGTGAACCACACAGCCAGGTTGAATTCACATTCCCACAATATATCCTTGGCAAAGGGTTTGCCAGAGTTGTGTTTGGGTCTCCCTTGGAGCTAGATGAGGGAGAAACATAGCTGTGATCCCACCAGTATCCACGGTGGTGCCCCCTGAGAGGTGTCCCTCTGCCCCTTATGTAGTGCAAGAAGCAGTGTCAATGAACTACAGATCCAGAGCACTATATGTGAGCAAAATCCATGCTGCACAATTTAGAAACATGCAAATATTTGTGAAGTTGACCAAAACACATAGGATCCAAAAGCACATAGGATACTTGAGAGGCAAAAGTCCTCTGTTCAGCCTCTTGAGTGGGAAATTTATCCCTTTTCCTAATAGCTCATGGATGCTGTTGAAGCCATGTCCACATAAATATAAAAATTTTAAGTCAGTTTAAGTCATCAGTTGTTTAGGTTGACTCTTTTCCTCACCCAGCTTTTGCACAGGCTTGCTGACCCTTTGTTTCATATACCAGGTTTAGCTTGATGTGTAAGACAGAAGAAGAGGGGCATGGAAACATGAGAAGTGATGGGTGACCTAGAAGCAGAGATGCAAAAGCATGATGAGAGGTGACCTGAGCTCACTCTGCACAGTGGTGTGCTCCAGCAAAGGGTGAGAAGGGCCAGGAAAGGCCAGTGGGAAGCCCAGAGGAGAGAACACCAAACGAGGTTAGAAAACCTTATTTAGGAGGAAGACATAGTGTGTCCTTCCTTGCCAAATGAGAAAGAGGAACAATTTAAAAGTCAGGAACAGTGTGAGAAGGCCAATTGTAAAGCAAGAGCCTGAGTCTGGTAGAAGGAGACAGTACCTGAAGGGATCAGAAGCTGCAGCAAGCTGAGGCAGTGCTCTCCCAGGGCAAAGGAGCCTCACCACCCACCTTTCTTATGGGTCAGGTTTTCTCGACATTAGCTATTATGCTCTTAAAACTCTCCAGATTCACCTCCTCTTTGTCCTTTAAGTGCAACACTCCAAAGGGGACTTAATAGAGTACCTTAGGGCTGAAAAGAATGAAATCCTGGCTCCTCCCATCTCCCACAAGTGACATCCCTCATAGTGTGCCCCAGGCTTACAAGGAGTCAGGTGCTCCTTGTTTTGTACTTGATTTTTCTCTCCTTCAGTGTAGCATTAGCATTCGTCCTTGCTGAATTTCTTCATAGTGATTTCGTACCCTTCCTCCAAGCTATGATTACTCACTTTGAGCTCTAACCCTGTCCTCCAAAGCATTTGCAACTTACAGTTTGGTGTTATCCACTTCATGTACCATCATTTAGTTGTTAATGAAAACATGGAGTTAAAGAGAGCAGAGAACACCAGGTCTCTGACTGGAAGTCTCTCTCCCTATCTGACAGTGATTGACCCCTGTGCTAAATTTTCAATGCGTTGTGCTCATACCTAAGGCTGGTTACAGCTAGCTCGGGTTGCTGAAGCTTGTTTATGAGAATGTCATGTGAGATGACGGTAAGCCATGTGTAATATCTTCCCCCCAGCCACCAGGCCAGTTACCTTGTCAGAAAATGACACTAGATTAATTTGGCATAAGTTTTTGTTGAAACAGAAGCTGCTTGCTTGATCCCTTTGTCACCTTGTAGGTACATGTGGACTGTTCCCTTGTTTTCCTGGGACACTGGTTAGATTGTTCTGGCTGACCATGTCCTCCTTCATATCAAATTTGCCTTCTGCAGACCTCTCCTCTCTTCCACACAGTATTGGATATATTTGTCAGTGATTTGAGGTTTTGTTAGCATGATATATTATAATGAAATATGCTCATGTACAACCACCCACCTAGGGAAAGGATGGGTGATGTCTCATAGAGTTCCCCAGTTCCAGGAAGGCCAGTGATTGCTCCAAGTAAATAATCCAGTTATAGATGAGAAACAACCTCAGGTAGATGGATGTGAGAAATCAAGAGGGGAGAATTAGTCTTCTTCATGAAAGCAGTGTTTTTGACAAGCTGACAGCAACATGGTATATAGGCAACTGTTTAAAAAACCTGCTGCTGTGAGAAGGTATGTCTTTCTCTTAGTCCTCCTTTTTTGCTGACTGCTGCTCGTAGGCACAAAATGAGAACTATGATTTAAACCTTCCTTTCCAGAGTTTTTATTTTGGAAGACCCTGAATTACTTTGTTCTTTAGGGGGTTGTTTTCTCAGTCTTGATTATAGATGATGTCACAGAAATTCCTCAAAATCAGGCAACTGGTGGTCTTTGTGTTTCCTCTAGGCCTCCTGGTGATTCCATGCCATGATTCCTCCTAGACCTAGAAGTTCAGCTGGGGGCAGATATGACTGCAAGAGTGTTAAGAGAGAAGACAACAAATATACTTAAAATATTTAGGGACTGAGGTAATACATTTGAAGCTCCTGAAGATCTTTTCTCAATTTGAAGTTCTCTAGTGTATAAATCCTACATACTTCCAGAAAATCAGAAAATAGATGCAATTTAATGTGTGTATGTGAACATCACCTTCCTAAGTTTAAGCTAGTCACCCCAAGCTTTGCTTACATCAGTGGAGAGAAATAGGGCCCTTGAGAAAGTAAGTCATCAGATCCACTTAATTTACATCACTTGGTGAGTCATTCTCTTGAAGTATTTGTAGCTCTCTATTGAGTGTAAGTGGCGATTAGAACGACATGGGTAACTTCAAGATGTCCATGTTAGATAAGACAACGTATGGTTCATCAAGCATGTCGGGACTTATTTTAATAAATACATAGTAACAGGTCTGGGGCTATTTTAGTCTTTGGTTAAAAAGACCTTCTGTTTAAAAAAATACAGTACCAGCAGCAATAGAAGAGCCAATGAAACTAAGTTAATACATTCTAGCTGCAGGCTGTTGAGCCCAGGAGGATTCAGGAATATGTATTCAAATCTCATTCTTCTGAAAAGCAAATTAATTGCCATTGTCAATTTTAATGCTTTAAAGCTTCAAGCAAATACGAAAGCATTCAAAGATCAGTCATTCATGCTTTGCATTCAGTACTAAAATAGCTGAACATTTGTTTTCCTAATCTTCTATGCCTACTTTATTGTCATATGTTGTTTGACATTAAGGAAATAACACAATGTTTTAATCAACAGTGTAAGATTGCATTAAAACTTGATGGCCCATGGTTTAATGGCAAAACTGAGTAATTAAAGCTGTGGCGTAAGTAATAGTTGGAGGCAAGTTTTGGTAAGATTTCTTCTGCAAACAAGGGAACTTCCAGGACTTACCCACCCACGTCCAGGGTCATGGAGGAGGAGGAGCCGCCAGTATTGTTTTCCTCTGCCCTGGGCTGTGTAGTGAGCCTACTTCATCTTCACACAGTCATGCATAATGTATGTGCAGCACTTCTTCCAAGGTGCAGCCTACACTGATGACAGTAAGCGAGATTGTTGCCTAGCTTGCCAGACACACTAGCTGGTGGGCTGGTAGTCCTGTTACTGGGATAAACAACAGCAAGGATACCATTATTCCTAAATATTGAAGCTGTTTCTGGTGAAAGCAGATGAGGGAGACTGCTGTGAACGCCCCCACATAGATATCATGTGATTCCGACAAGTTAATGGGATGATTTTCATTACAGTCAAGAAAAAAAGCCTGGTATGAGACAGGTTTCTGACTGTGTCCTGGAGCTCTCTTCCTCCTCTTTCACTGTCACAGGTCATCTAATGCTTCAGGTGTGAAAGATAGTTTAATCTTCAGCTTTGCTCTCATATCTGATATTTAGAATGTTTTAAAACTCATGTCTAAGGTGTCTGGCTTGTAACATCTTCCAGCATAAGTAATAAAGTAAAAAACAGTACTGGTACATTAGAAAACATTACCTTCCCAGAAATATTTGTCACCCACTCACTTTCACCATCCAGGTTTCTGGGGTTTGCCCACTGTACATAGCGGTTAGGTAAGAGAGTGTCATGGGAAGGAAGAGGGTCACATCATTTTCTCTCTACTGGCTCTGCTTTTCATAATATCATCATCTCACAGGTGTGGAGGTGTTTGAAAATGAAAGCTTTGAAACCAATGTCTATGTGACACAAGTCAGGAAGTGAGATGACATAAACATGGCTCTTTGAGGACAGTGTGTCACAAAGCCCTGAAATTTGGCCAGATCTTAGGAAGAGCTGAGAGAAGCAAGGATACACCAGATACGTACTGAGTGATGCCTCACACATCTCTAGGGCTGCATTTCCACTAGCAAATTGAGAATTACGGAGGTGGTGGGGGCATCGTCTCTGGAGCTGTTTAAGAAGATGTTAGATGATGCACTTAGTAGTCTGACTTGATAGCAGGACAGGGGTTGTGGTATGTTGATATCAGGTTATGGAGGCTGGGTATCAGGTGTTAGGTTAAGTATTAGGCCTTAGGATAGGAATGTTAGTTGGGTGAGGTTAGACTACGGTTGGACAGGATGACCCTCATGGTCTTCTCCAACCAAAATAATAATTCTGTATAATTCTGTATAATTCTGTATAAGAGTGCTTAGGGGTCTTTCTTTGTGAAATGTAATCATATTATTTACTAGAAAAGCTCTCTTTGTAATAGTCCTAATCCCCCTGTAGAATTGAATATGCATACATTAATTTTGCTTCTGAAAAATTACTTAACAATCTCAAAAGTAAGATATGCTTAAAGTTTGTAGCTGAGTGGCTGTAGCATCCTGCAAGTTCTTTCCCTTTTCCATAGGGTATTTTTTGGAAGGAATTCACTCATTTCACAAAAACACAGAATCACAGAAGAGTTAGGCTTGAAAGAGACCACCAAAGAACATCCAGTCCAACCTCCCTGCCAAGGCAGGGTCACCTAGAGCAGGTAACACAGAAAGTCATCCACATAGGTTTTGAATGTCTCCAGAAAGGGAGACTCCATGATCTCCCTGGGCAGCCTGTTCCAGTGCTCTGCCACCCTTAACATGAAAAGGTTCTTCCTCATGTTGAGGTGAAACTTCTTGTGTTTCAGTGTACAGTTATTGTTACTTGTCCTGCTGCTGAGCAACACTGAAAAGAGTCAGGCGACACCCTCTTGGTACCCATCTTTGAGATACATGCACCAATGAAGTCCCTTCTCAGTCTTCTCTAGGCTAAAGAAGTCCAGCTCCCTCTGTTTCTCCTCATAAGGGACATGCTCCAGACCCCTAATCATCTTTGTGGCCCTCCTCCAGTCAACTAATTTCAGTTAGTTTTCCAAATTACTTGGGCTTGAGTGTGGGTCTCATGGATCATCTAGAAAAAATCCTGAAGGAAGTAGGCATTGCTCAAACAATGTTTGCTTCCAGTTGCACCTTCCTCATATCAATTCTTAGTGTTTCAAAAGAAATAATGTGACTGCAGCAGCAGTACTATGGCAGGTGAAAGGAAACCTGCAATCCATATCACTTTTGTCATTTGGCGTCGAATGATTAGGAGCAGAGGAGCAGATGTTTGCCACTGCACCCAAACATGACCTTATGGTATTTGCTTTGGGAATTAGAAGAACTGTTCTAGAGATTTTTTTTGAGACATTTTTCTTCATCCAGAGACAAAATAAATTAATTTAAGTCCTATGTGGTAATTCTCAGCTGTCATGTAAAAATAGAATTTTTCTGTGTTACAGCATAATAACTATTCTAAGTGGTAAAAAATAATTCAGGATCTCTTTTGTTTTTTCTTTGTGGGATGTAGTTTTTTCCCTCTGCTTGGGTGTCTGGATGTTTCTGCTGATTAATAAATGTGGAAGGAAAAATCATACCTCTGGTGTTTGAGGCCCTTCGTTTAGAGGCTGAGCCCTGAATGTGGTGTCCTTGTATCCCTCAGTAAAGGAGCTTAATGATTCTCTTCATGTGTGCACTAGAGACACTCCACAGACAGACTTTAGTTTCTGTATTTCATATGAGATGAACAGAGGAGGTAAAGTAATTCTGCACTAAAATTTACAGCACAGCTCACCTCATCATTATGTAGCAGCATAGGTGAGAAGCAGCCCACACTTAACCTTAGCCAAAAGACTGCCCTGGCTGCAATAGCATTAATTTGCTCATTCATGTTGCTCCTTGTACAGAAATATCATTCAGGAAAGAAAAAACTGATTTAGAAGGCAAAAATAAATGCATTTACCTACCAACTATCTGGATTTATGCTGAACCCCTTGTGGAGCAATTCTTACTGATTTGTCATGGAGCCTATCAAAAGCCCTTTTCCCCTTTTCCAACTATAGAGGTACTGCCTGTGAGACTGAAACTGGTGAACTGCATCGTGCTCTGTTCCTGTAAATCTTTCTCCTTCTGAGATCAAAAGAAAAAACTAAGTGTTTTATTTTACTTTAGTGCAGTGGTGAGTGTCCCCACAACTCATGCAGGCGACCGGGGGTTCAATTCCCGCCGGGGAGGCAGTGATGCTGTTTAAGATTTGGACTCGATGATCCTTGTGGGTCCCTTCCAACTCAGAATATTCTGTGAATATATATTCTGTGAATATTATTTTCATGTCCTTTTCATATGCTGGTACGTCTTAGCTCAAATAATTTAGATGCCTCTCAAGTGAAGCTGGCAAAGTCTTCAGAGTGGGAGAAATTGTTTACTTGTGTGTGCAGGTTTGCTACCAGGCGGAATTCCAAAAAGTAGCCATGCTAATTATCGGCTGAGATAAAGTCTGCATAGTCTGGCTAAGTTAATCATAAACTGGGTTCTACTGGATTTCTGCCTTTCACAACACCGCTTAAAAAAACATAAAACAACCCAAACCCAACAGAAATACCCCAACCTCTTTTGTAATTCAGACCAAAGTTTCAACAGGAAAGGATTAAAGATCTTTTTACCGAGAATGATTGTACAACGAAGTACTTCTGTGCATGCAGAACTGAGATCAGGTTTTGCCTAATGATCTCAAAAGGCTGTCTTGCAATGGCCTGATAGCACTAATTTTTTGCTCTGAAACCATTTAGATGTTCATACTGATAAGTAAGCAGATTCCAGGAAAGCAACCCCTCCTCCCTTGCCATGGTAGTATCAGGAGAGCTATTCAACCAAAAATGGGAAAAACACACTGAGAGCACTGCTAGAAGAATATTGAATGGTCTAATTGAGGGAGAAGGAGTGAGTGGTGAAGCTGATGCAACAGAAATGATGGGAATAGACATGTCTGAAAATTATTGAAATTCATGGTGTTCTCACTTCTTTTTTTAATACTCTGGAGCATTGTGATTTGCATTCAAACAGCCAGGTAGGTTTAAATTTTAAATGAAGCTGGTGTGGAATTATGAATAAGGCCATTAAGTATTGACTTAATAACATTTAATTGGATGGAACAACTTCTATAATTGCAGCAGGGAAAAGAACTTCAAGCATTTGCATTTGAGTAATTGATGGGTAATTTACAATGTTTGTTTTCTATTTTCTGGGGAGAAATGAAAGGGCTTTAATGCTGTTGTTGACATTTGCTTTTCCCTAATGGGGTTTTCAGAATCCACTCTCATTGATCAGGTGTTCAGAGGTTATAAAAGTGGTCAACCAGTTTGAATCTTGGAAGAAGGAAATCACAGAATTTCATGGGATGAGAAGTGTGGGTCTATTAACCAATACTTGAGCCAGACTAAAAATTTACATTCCACCAAACTACATGTCAGAGTACTCCCTGTGGAAACCCGCTACAGCCAAGGTAACAGTTTCCAAGTTTCAGTCCTAAATGTGCATTTCCTTTTCAGCAGATGCTATCCGAGAGCAGCAGCATGAAATTAATTGTGCCCTGATGGTAACCTGTTCTTTCCAGTGACTCCCTGTACACATGTTGGACACTGAATTGAACTCTACACCCATATTGTTTGTATGTAAACCAGCCCATTCAAAGGTTCCTTGGGCATCTCTGTTTTTTGAAAGCCTTAAACATAGTCTGAAAAAAGCCCTGAAGAAAGTACCCCCACAAACATAAAGGAAAGCTATATCCTGGAGGGAACTGAAGGCTTTCTCCTTTAGTGTCCTCACATACAGCCAAACTTTGCTGCAGTGATTTGGAGATTCAAAAAATTACAAATTTAGTGAGTTAGGTAAGGGCATAGAGATTTAGGGATTTTAGTGAATTAGCANTCCCTCTTTCCTTGGCTCTTGGGCCAAAAATAAACTTTTTCTATAGCATATGTGCAACTACCTTGAGTCCTGACTGATTTTCCTTAAATCAGCAGGAATAGCCCCCTGAGGTTAAAATCCAGGTTCGTGGGTAGGGCCGCAATTTTCAGTGGCTGTGGAAGATGGAACAGACCATTGCTGCAGAGGAAAAAAGGAGGATTCTTGGTAATGTAAAACAGAACTGAAGATCTAGAAGGCGTTTATTTTCCTGCTGGAGTAACAAAAGAGAGGGGTTCTCGTTAGGTGTTAAGTGCAGTTTTCCTTGTAAAAATAAGAAGGTTTTCACTGCAAATGTTTTCATAACTTCCAGCAATCCAGGAGATTGCAGAAAACAACAGAATGGGAATTTTGAATCTTGATACAGAGCTGTCATCAGTAAATGATAGTCAGAAGCTGTGCTGGAACAGCAACTGGTGTTACAGATACACTTGTGATATATTTTTGCCTTTTTTCCTGTGCCTCTTTCTTCTTTATCCATGTTTTATATGAAATTATTCTTAGCCTGAGATACCTACTAAGATCTTAAATGTTTATAAAGAAGCACTAGGGAAGATTTTTTCTTGGGTTTCTTTTGGGGTTTTTTTGGTTTTTTTTCTTTCTCACTCATTTTTATATAAAAATAAACTGTGGCACAAAGGCTGATTAACTTGTATAGAGTAAGAAAAAGGAACAGGTCCAGTTTTTCTCATTTCCCCTTAACTTGGCATCTTATCTGCTGACTTGCATTCACTTTCATACAATAAAGAGCATAGCTAATGCCAGATTTGGCTCTGTGTATCAAGTTTTATCATGGACTGCTACACTCTTCATACCTCCTAGTCACTTCATCCATCACTTCATCTTACCCATCTACAATTTCCTAGAGGTCAGTTCTTGTGTTTGCTATGCAAAAGCTGATATATATTGCATTTGTTATTTACTTTCACAATTGAATATTCTGGCATTTGATGAGTTATTCCAGTCACTTTCTGGAAACCTTGTCAGGTACAGTCTTCCTCATTGTCATGGCCATCATCAGGACCAGCACAGACAAGGTAGGGACAAGGCAGGAGATATCATAGAACTGTGTCATTTTCTTTAATGGTGCAGGAACATTGGTGATTGGTTTTTTTTCCCCATGACGGAAAATTCTTATCAAGCAATCTCTTTGGAGCAACAGTAAATACTCACTTAGAGCAGTCGGTCAGAAGGATGGTTTGGTGTGCAATGTGCGTGATTGAAGATTTTGTCTGCTGCTTCCCCTCCACGTATTCCACTACCCAGTTTAGTAATGAATAAATCACAAACTGAGCGCAGAAATATTTTTGTGCTTTTTGGCTTCTCTCTGTTCATAGCAGTGCTACTCTATCAGCTTCACTCTATACCCTCCCATGTCTGCAGAAGGTTTTATTCAATAAAATATATATTCAAGCTTAAACTAAAAGTCAATGCATGATGGGTCTTAAAAAGATTGAAAGGAATATTAATGGCATCAAATTTCTTCCACTGCTTATCATCACTTCCCCCACTCTAAATGAGATCTTAAGAACATACCATTAATGTTGCTCTTTTTTCAGTTCTGCATTGACAGATGCCACTGGAATAAATGTCTTGACAAGCAGTTGTCATAACTTTTTTCTTCCTCCTTTAGATAGTAACTGACTGCTGAAATGCCAGTTTTCCCACACACTGTGTCATACTTTTAGAATGCATTATGTATTAAATTACTATGAAATAGTTGGCAAATGAGCTGCCGTCTCTCTGATAGCTCCCAAGGAAGCCAAACATAATATGTACGGATTTTTAAACTGTTTTTAAGCAGTTCTGTTTGGTTTTCCAGGGTGAATGCTCAGTCATGTTTCATGTCCAGTGTATTTTTTTTCAAAGCTAATATTTAAATGTGAATGTAGTACAAAGGAACAAAAAGTGTTTTGACAAATTTGAATAGTTTTAGTTTTTATACTTTTAAGTAAGACAATGGAATATAGAGATAACTTAAATAACAGCAAATTTTGAAGGAATTTTAAAGTAGAGTCTAAAACTCTATGCAGTAATCCCTTGAATATCTCAGGGGTTGGTTCCAGAAAGATGCCGCAATAAGTGAAATCTGCAAAGTAGTGGTAAATAGGGTAAATACAGTAAATATGGTAAAGCCAGTAAAGCCAGTAGAGCTGAGGGAAAAAACCCCACAGTGTATTGAAGCCAGGAACACAGGGGATTACTGTAGTTTAAAAATTAAATTCTGTAGAAAATGAATGCAAATTCTACTTTTATGGTATTTTGCCACTCTGCCTTTAAGCACCTCTTTTTCTGTATCTACACCCAAAAGATTTCAGTAAGAAAGGAGAAATTGAGAAACTGTCTCTGCAATCAGAGTTCTGCTTTCTAATCATGAATTGCCCCTGGGTCCATGAATAAGAGTTAATAAGCTTTTCTTGAATTTTAAAAGTACAATTTACTAAGTTTTTTTTTTTAAAATTAAAATAGTATTTTAAAAATACCTAGATGAATAGCTAAGATAAATCTCATAGTAAGCTAGGGGAAGTACTTTTAACATGGAAGAAGATCCTAATATGATGGCATAAGCCAAGGAAAAACATGATTAAGGGACTGAAAGCACGGCCCTGCAGAAATGGTCCCCATTGATGTGAGGAGACTGGATATTGTGTTTATCCAAACTAGTTTCAGTGAAACCTCAATAAAGGAACTGGAAATTGAGAGGAAAAGAAATAACAGGCTCAAGAAGCTGAGCACCCTTCTTGGGCTCATATTTTGAGGGATGCAAGAAAATGACAAATACTCAGGTACAGCTTGTCTGGCAGACATATAGACATTAGTTAAGTAAGTTAAACACGTGTTTCTTTCATTTCTGTCTTTAAAAAACCCTTGAACTGTCTTATTGTTTTTGGCTTCCACAAATAACCATAAAAGGGAATGAAGGTATTTACCCTGGCTTGTGATAAGAGTGATTTTGAGATATTACTTAGCATCAAGTTATTTCATGGCTATCATGACAACCTCTGGACTACTCAAGGACCCTGGCACTTCAGTGTTGCTTTTCCCCCAAGCAGGGAGGCTGAAATATAGTGCATTCACTGAAGATGTTGCCAGACTGCTTGAAATCTGGTTGCAGGGAGTTTCAGTAGAAGATGTCTCTTCAAATGGCAACATGAAATAAAGAGCACCTGCTGAAGCCCAGGCAAATCTCTAATAGGAGAATTAAAATCAATAGAGTGTAAATACATCTTTGGGAAACTGTGTCTTAAAGAAGTAGTAACCTGTTACCTCAACACTTACTCTAAACTGTTTGTTACCATGATCTGATTATGGTAATTTAATTTCCATTATACACAGAATAAAACAGAGAAGTGGTTTGCAAATGGGCTGGAGCAAAAAGACAAATCCCAGTCTCAATAACTAGTGTGATATCTCAGTGTATTCAGAATTAAAGGTCTCTCAGTCTCTCACAGGGTAGACAGGCTGGAGGATGC
>WEKX01000041.1:0-29742 GCA_013390025.1 Pitta sordida | reverse complement strand
GACTGAAAGCATGGCCCTGCAGAAATGGTCCCCATTGATGTGAGGAGACTGGATATTGTGTTTATCCAAACTAGTTTCAGTGAAACCTCAATAAAGGAACTGGAAATTGAGAGGAAAAGAAATAACAGGCTCAAGAAGCCGAGCACCCTTCTTGGGCTCATATCTTGAGGGATGCAAGAAAATGACAAATACTCAGGTACAGCTTGTCTGGCAGACATATAGACATTAGTTAAGTAAGTTAAACACGTGTTTCTTTCATTTCTGTCTTTAAAAAACCCTTGAACTGTCTTATTGTTTTTGGCTTCCACAAATAACCATAAAAGGGAATGAAGGTATTTACCCTGGCTTGTGATAAGAGTGATTTTGAGATATTACTTAGCATCAAGTTATTTCATGGCTATCATGACAACCTCTGGACTACTCAAGGACCCTGGCACTTCAGTGTTGCTTTTCCCCCAAGCAGGGAGGCTGAAATATAGTGCATTCACTGAAGATGTTGCCAGACTGCTTGAAATCTGGTTGCAGGGAGTTTCAGTAGAAGATGTCTCTTCAAATGGCAACATGAAATAAAGAGCACCTGCTGAAGCCCAGGCAAATCTCTAATAGGAGAATTAAAATCAATAGAGTGTANCAGACCTTTGTCAGTCGTTTGTGTTCTAATCTTCTTCCTCTCCTTCTCATCTCTTCATTCTCTGACCCACAGAAGTAGTGCCCTGGCTCCTCTCCTCACCTATCATACAGATCTAGGAGGGCCTGGCATTTTCAAGCATCATCGAAACTCTAGGTGGATATTTACATAATTTTCTTCATTTTTGTTCCTTTATATGTTCTCCTACAAACTGTTCATCTGTATCGTTTGTTTGCATTTTGCAAAAAAAAAAAAAGTCTTTATTTTCTTTTGTTTGCTTTATTTTAACCTTGTTTGCCCTAGAGGGATTTTACAGTAATTATCTCTTAAAATCCTTCTGGCAATCTTAAAAAATAAGATACATTCTGGTTTTCAGGTTCACAAGCTCCATACTGTACCCCACAGGTTATCTAAATTCAAAGAGGCTCCGTGTCTACCTGTCTATGGGGAATAGTTTGAGAGTTGGTCAAAAAGGGTTCGGGAAGAAGACATTCTTCCTGTTTACCATTGTCAGCTAGGAGGTTCTCTTGCATGTAGTAAACAAGGAGAAGCACATCTCACCTCCAAAAGTTCTTTAAATTTCTCCTTAGCAGATAGATATCTTTTCTGATGGGAACATCATATGTGTTTTGAACAGAGGAAAACAGTTCCTCAATACTCCTCATAGAGTATTGGCTGTGATTTAATAGTACAACAGTTCAAATTATTTCAATTAATATTTTCTTCATTTAATCTATTTAAACTAGGAAAAAACCCAAGAAGGTTGTGATAAGAAGGCAGAAATAAGATAAATACAGCTTTAGGCTAATTAATTGAGCACAGCTGATAGGATAACTGTGGCAGCATGGCATTGAAGTAAAAGCATTTACCCCTGGCCTAAGCAGGGTTTGCAGCCTGTGCTGTGCTTAATATTGCTTCAGGTGTTTTGCATGTAGTGCCTGCCTGACCCAGCCAGCCTTGGCACATCTATTCAAGCTGCACTTTAGCAACTCAAATAGTACATAGTAGCATTCACTTAATGGGTAGCATTTGGAATATTCATTGGGAGCTAATTCTGCTTCCTGGAAATTAAATAGATTGTGACTCGGCTTCAGTGACAGGAAATTGCTCACAGCAACACCACCCACTCTCCCCTTGAATATTGAGTGACATAGTATGGCTTGGAGCATTGTGTATGACAGTTTTAGTATAATCTTTAGAGGGGGGGTGGATTTTAAATTGGTAGCAAAGTAAGCAAAAAGCTGTGGTCAAGTACTAAAGACTAAATAAAAATACAGTTGGCTAACTTAATTCTCAGTCACAGTGAAATTACACGCCTTTGGTATTTTGGTAGAATTGAAATATCACTACATTACTTGTACTTATTACTGAGAATCAGCCTCCTGATTGGTTCACAGTAAATTAATAGGCACCAAGTTTATTCTCAGAAACCATTCACTCCCTACGGCTGCATATCCCATAATCAGACACTGTGAAAGGAGAAGCAGTCAGTGCTCCCCCATACATTATAGTGAATCTCATAATTTAACTAAGTATGGCTGGGAAAGGATGAGCACTAAAATTACTTTCTAAGTATAAGCTGAGAAGCCTTGTTCTTAAGAGTTGCGGGCAGCTCTTTTCAGCTAAGTAACTAAGTAAAATACGTAAAAAGTAGATATTATATACAGGAGTTGAGTAAACCCTAGTTAAGAGTAGAGGAACAACTTTACATTCCCAGATGCTGCAGAATTTGCTTTGGGCATTCCCCAAAGATGACCTTATGAAATGTAGCCATTCCTGGTAGTGGTGATCTCCTAGTTTCCTTCCTCTGATTCTTCAGAGGTGAGAGGAAAGAAACTCCTGGCCAGATGTTCATACGCTACAAAATACCACAGATCTGCTGGGTCTCAGCCTTGCTAGGCCAGTCTTTGCCACCTGACCAAGAGACCTACATGAATTTCTTAATTATGTATTGCAAACATATATAGACTGGATTCTCTTTCAGTTCACAGATGGATTTTATACTGAAAATATATAGTACTTAGAATATATAAATATATAAAGTACTTAGAATAAATACAAGAAACCTTATGTCATGTTATATCCTTGAAAGTCCTTTTCATGAAGCAGTAAATCATAATGCCATAAAGGCAGCATGTATGCAAATTTGTTGATTATCCAAGATCCTGATCTTCCAGGTTAGAAATAAAGTATAAAAAACTTATCTGACTGAATGTAGATGTCTACATTTGAGTTACTCACCTTCAGCTATCTTCATAAATATACAGTTGAAAATTAAATAAATGCATGATGAATATGATTCATATAATCTCAGGGGAAATTTTAAAATTTAGCTCAGAGGAATTGCTCCTTCTAAGGATCTGTTTACCTCCATCAGATATAAAGGAGTTCCAGATACAAAAGAGTTTAGACATCTGGGGTATAATCATCTAGATCTGACTTAAAGTGAATTGTGCCCCATCATCAGTGGCTTCAAATATGTTCCTGTAACCAAAATAACAAAAATAATTGGGAATCAATATGAATCAATTGCTAACTCAAGCAAAACCAGTTTATGAAATACAAATTACCCCTTTTCCCCCAAACTACTCCTGCAATACCCCTTTTCCCTCTAGTGCCAAGTCAATATCAACTACATGTGAATGCATCGAACAGGCAGCTGTGTTGAGTTTTCTTTGCTTGGACAGCTATTTCCTCATCATCCTCCACAAGAAACCTTTTTCTCCAGGAAGCCTCATTTGAAATATGCCTGTTGTGAGGGGACTACATTAATGTAAGTATTGGGTTTGAGTTCTTTAAATACAGAGTGCTGAATAATCAGCTTTATTGCTTACCCTGCAAAACTCACTAGCTTATTGTTGAAGGTGGTGCTGCGACAGAATCCCAGACTTATGCTTTGTTTTGGTGCAAGTTAGAATCTGCAAGTTTTCATAGTCTAGTTTATAGCATCTTCATAATCCCAAAATATTGCCTGTCTATGGCTCTGGATATATGGGACAGTGTTGTGGTTTGACCCTGGCTGGATGCCAGAGATTCACCCACAATCTCTCCCGGAGGACAAAATTGGAAAAAAACCCTTATCACAGGTAAAACAAGGCAAACTACAAGTGAGGAATATAAAGGATTTATTTATTAACTAACAAGATCAGAGCTTAATGTGAGAAGCATCATATTAAAGGCAACCTTTTCCCCCCACCCCTCCTTCTCTTACAACAGATCTCATATTCCCTTTTTCAACCAGGAGACAAATGGGGAACAGGGATAGGGGTGANAATATATTGTTCACAGAGGCATCTCTATCTCCTTCTGCTCCTGACCTTGATCTCCATAGCAGCGAGGAGGCCTAGACAGAAGCTATTAACCCACTCGCTGCCAGAGGAAAAAAAAAAAACCAAACCAGGACAGACAGAATAGTTTGTTTCCACTGATTGACTTTCTAAGTCTTACAGTGATACACATAGGACTGGTTCCAGCAGGCAGCAGACATAAAAACCCTTCAGATGTGAGCAGTCACTGAGTTTTATTTGGTGCCAGGGTTGCAGCTGAGTGCAGGATCTGGATTTAGAAGATGAGTGCTGAAGACTAGTTTTATTGCTAGGTCTGGACAGACACTCATGTTTAGATCTAAGGAATGATGACTGAAAAGGCAGCCTAATAATGTAGAGTGTATGTGGGATAGGATTCACATGGGGTGTAGTTAAGGCTATGCTCTGCGTTAATTTACTATTCAGATCAATTAGAGCTACAAATGCTAAGTATTTCTGGGTGACAAAAATGACATTACGAGAGAGGTTGTGATGGGGCTGCAACATCAGTTTCAGGGATTATAGTTACTTCCCCTTCAGGTGTTGGACAGCTGAGTTGAACAATTAGGCTTTTAGCCGTAGAAGGAATGCTACCCTGGCCTAGGCTAAGGCCTGGCTTCATAAGTGAAGACTATTTTGTGTCTTTATGGAGCCTTCAGCTAAGGTAGAGGTTATGGTCAGAGGGTAAGAGCTCATTCTTTCTTCGAGCTTTGATACGTATCTTGGAACTTTAACTATGACCAGATATCATGTTAAAGAAATAGATGACAGGACCAGAAGACCAGTGTTTAAAAGTGCAATACAGAAGGCATGACTAAGATACAGTCTTGTGCCAGGATGCAGGAGTATTTCATGCTTCTCTACAGCCTACATAAGGGTAGTTTGACTATTTGGCTCCTTAGAGGTGCAATGTCTAGGAATCAAGGAGGTGTAAGCTTGGTACCCTCATAATCCAGTTTACAACTATTCCAACTGGACTTGGAATTTTTGAGTACGAGGCCCTTATGAATTTGGGTTAATTTGAGACCATGAAGAGTGTCTAAGTCAAAGGGCTGTGCAAGATTTTGGTAGAGAATGGTCTTCATATTACTTTGACCTCTTCCAGATGTCTATACTCACATATATAATGGATACATGTGTGTTTATACATTATTAGTTTATTTTCTGTTTTGTGTAAAGAATGAATAGTCTACCTCGTGCTAGGTCCTGAAGATTTCAGGCTTCATTGCTATGGTTTCTTACAATAAGGACCATTGCTAGAAGGGAAGAATAGTTTCATCTGGCCTTTTTTTTGTTGTTTTGGTGGGGTTTGTGGGGGGGGGTGTGTTTGGTTTTGGTGCAGTTTTGGGGGGAATTTTTTAATTTGTTTGTTGAGTGAGTTGGCTGGTTAGTTGGCTTTTTCCCTAGCCTGGCCTCTCTGTGTAAAGACTAAAGCCTAACTTTATGGGTGGCTTAAAGATTTTCTATGGCCAAGTATAAACATTTAGTATATAGGACTAGTCTAAGACAAAGTCTTGTCAATGTGTTTTGTAAACCATTCAAATTTAGAGTGAATAGTAGAGAGGAACAGTTTCCCCACCGCTATTGTGCAGTAGCCACACTCCTAATGCTAGCTGTACCAAGAGACACATCCCAGTGGCAGATGGATAAGGAGCATAAGCCTTTGGCTTCCTTTCGGTACCAATCCTCATCCTAATCTGCTAGGGTTGACAAGATCCAAGTCCTCAAGCCTCTGCTCTCTGTCAACCCAACCTTAACCTCAAACATGACCACAAACCCTAGCCACAGGCTTAATAATAAGAAGCAACCTATCCAAACAAGAAGAAAGATCATACTTTCCTATTGGTAACAGTCCAATCCACAGGTATTTCAGTATCTGTGAATCAGCCTAGATTCTCAGTTGAATCTTGTCTTAATTATATAGCCCAAAGCTGTCTCTTCTCTTTAGTTTTCCTTTGAACTTGGAGTAACAATGAAAACATTCTCACATATAGCCTTACATATCCTCTGCAGTGATACTTACGTCACTGAACTGAGATTTTCAGACTCGTTTCCATAACTATTATCCTTTCTCCAGTCTTAATCTTAGGTGTTAGTAATTTTTCAAGAGATACAGTCAGCCCTCTTCCACTTCATGGCCCCCATATTGCAGCTTCACATCTTAGCGGTATGATTTTTTAGCAATGAAGGAGGCCCCTTTTCGCAACTGCGCATGCGCGACCTGGCATGCATAAATATTCAATTAGGCAGTCATGAATATGCAAATCAACCTGCACAACTGCGGCGGTGGCTGCTTGCCCCATCCTGGGCACGGCTGCCGCTTCTCTGCCGCTTCCCCATTCCCTCCAGCACGGTCACTGCTGCACCACCACTTCCCCACCCCCCTGGCCGTGGCCGCCATGGCAACTGATACACAGCAACACAGTGCCAAAACAGTGGCAGGGAGCCATCTAAGGGTGCGGGGCAGATTTGCATATTAATGAGCTGCCAATCAATGCAGAAGGCGGGCTTCGCGGGATCTGAGTAAGGCTGTGGTACCATGGTATAGGAGACCTAACTGTATGAAGATGGACTTAGAGTAGTTTTAGGACAGTTTCTTTTCATCATGTATTCTACCCCACTCCTTTGCACATAATAGATCCATGACAAAGCTGCTCCTGCACTTAATAGCTATACCCGTAAGGAGTAGCCTAACCTTTCCTCACAAGTGTTCTAGAAATTAGAAACTAAAGGCAAAACAAGAAGGACCCAGAAAACGTCCTACCACTTTGATCCTTCAGTTTCAGAGCCTCACATCTAACATCCTGAGCTTGTCTAGGGCTTGTCTTACTACAGCAATAAAAATTTTATTTCAGCATCGATCCTTATTCTAACTCAGAACACCTTTTATTTTACATTAACCTTCAGTTACCTGCACTTTGCAATCCTCTCTCCAGCACTAGTTTTAGCTGTAAACATAACAGAAGCCCAGAAATATATATCTGGACAAGGAAAAATGAAAAAAGTATGCATGATTCTGTCCTTTGCTTGACCACATTACTACATTTGCTTTCTGTATCAGTGGAAATGAAGAAATGAGTCTTGCCACTATTGCTGCCTATGTTCATGCCTTACCTCTGTTCCAACTCATTATTTTCTTGCCCTATAGGTGACACCAAGGTTGCTGCCCACCTTTAAGTTTTGTCTTTGGCTAAATATATTGTATCAGAGAAGAGTGGGCTTCATCCTATAAATACAGCAGCTGTTGCAGGAAAACACCCAAGACAAACTACTTGTAGACCTCCTGAACATCCTTTTGTTTCATGAAGAAGAAAAAGACAATGAATTTCTGGTAGTCTTCATGTTAGAGATCTCTGAACCCATTGCTCAAACTCTCCACTTCTGGGAAATGAGAGTGGAAAATGAGTAAGAACCATCCAGGTATTTTCTTTCCTTGAGTTCTTGGAAAATGCTGCAGTTTTTCGTGTAGTCTAAGCAGTGCTTGGCTTTGGGCAAGCAGAGCTACATCAGCCCCCATGGCTCACTAACTGGACCAGCCAGAGGAGCAAAGAGCTGCCAGTTCTTTAGGGAGGGGGCAAGTAAATCCCTACAGTGGAGGAATAGCTGTTGCAGTCTACCATCACACTTCAAAGTGCTAATACAGCGTCACACAGTCACTAGTCAGCTAGGAGGGAACTTTATTATCAACAACTATAGGATGTTAGATTAATTTTGCACCTGTTCCAAACAAGCAAACTGCAGTTAAATGAGAGGTGATGAGATGTTTCACATCATCGCACAGTATCTCAGGTTCTTGTGCTATTTCTCAGGCTCTGGCAGTGCTCCCTCACACTGGATGCTGAAAACTTCACTTTAGTTTTCTTCATCACCCATCTTTTCTAATTAGTTTTTCTTTACAAGCTCCAATGTACTATTAAACCTGTTTGTTTTTAACGCACAATCAGAGGTTTTATCACACCTACTATGGATGTCTTACTGAGACTTAAGACTTCTTTTAACTTGCTACAGTGTCCAAACTGCCTCTATCCAGTTTATGTTCTTGCTGCGGAAGATCAAATACCAGAAGGGTTTTTCTGCTACAAGGTCAGCTTTTTCTCAGGTCCTTGCAGAGCAGCTTATCTAGCCAGGTTGTTCTGGGACCTACAATACCCTGTGAATAACAATGCCTCCTATTGCAGCTTGTGACCTGCTGCTAAAACCTGCTTAGGAATCTTTAAGAATAGACTGTCCTGCAGACTTTGCTGCAATAGCAGGACAGAATTACACACTCACATGTCCCCTTAAGGGAATATTTAGAATGGGCCTTTCAGGTTTGTTTGGACTGGAAGGAGTCTATTTACATGCACCAAAGCTTTGTGCAGTATAGTCCAGTGCACTATAAGTGGGAATGATTAGTGGATTAATTTTAAAAGCATATTGTAGCTTCGATTTTAAAAGCTATTGTAGTCTCACACAGTAATATCCTTAGACCTACTCCAGTAAACCCTACTTGGGCCAACAGAAATATAAGTCATTCTTCACTCTGCTGCTACTTTAGGGCAGCAGACGATACATGCACCCGTCTTCCGTCTTCCACATTCTACATTTTGGACTTCCCTAATTAATTAGCAAGAGAAGAGCCCTCTCACCGTTCCCAGGAACAGCAACAGTTTTCACTTGCTTCTCATCCTGTCTCTGTCCCTGCTGCCCTGCCAGCCCATAGGCAAATGAGGTCTGCTCACACCTGACCTAAACTTTACTCCTTACACTAGTCCTTGCAATTTTCAGATCCAACTGCTATGTTTGGAATTTAGTGGCAGTAACCTTTCTCAGCCTAAAAGTTGAATATAAACCTTCTACCCCATATACCGTGCACATCACTTTCTCCTTACCACAAATCGAACTCCTTACTCTTCGCTTTCCTAAGCACTGAATCTTAACCTAGCCCTAATCCTAGTGCAAGCAGTTACTCAGTTACCCCAGCACGATCTGATGCCAGCTTTATGCCAAGTGACTGTGAATTTTTGGAGCTTGGTGCTTAATGTTGTTTCGTTTTAATTGAACTGTAGGTCATCATAGTCAGTGTCATTTCTTTTCTCATTTGTTGCCAATTCTTTCATATCAATGAGCTAATGAGCTAGTAAAATGCACATGTAGCCTGAGTTACCAGTCAGGTTATGGTAATGGAGGGACTAAGGATTGTGGTTGTATCTTTCAAGGCTAACGAAACTAGAATGAAGGGTGGAACTAGGTGTCAAAGCAGGGCAGAAAGGCTTGTCTTTAACACCAGTGTCTCTGGGCAATGATGAAGGTATTGGGAAGTTTGAAGTTAGGTTATTATGTGCTGAATTGATTGATTTGCTGCACACAGGTGGCCAAAGAGGGGTTCTCCCTGCAAGGATACTGTGCAGACCAGCACCCTTCTGTGAGTAATGAAAGAGATTTTGTGTTTTCTTCCCTTGGCCTAATTTGGGAGTGGGGGGGAAGGTGACAGTTTGGTCAGAGACCTGCTGCACCTGGCATATCTCAGGACACTGAGGTGGGTTATTGGGACTGGGCAGTGAGAAGTGTATGGATTGAGAAAAAAACACTAATGTGAACTATTACAGAAACTTGTCTAAGAGCAGATGAGGTGCACACCTCCTTCAACAGACATGGTAATCAAGATTTTAACCTAAAGAGAATTAATATCATGGTAGTGTCACAGTGCAGGCTCTAAGAGTCTTATTTCTACAAGGGTTAGAGAGTTAATGTGCAAGTGCCTCTTCATCATCTCTGTTAATTTAAGTGAGCACCTGAAACTTGCATACCTTGCCAGCAGACCTGAGCCAGCTTAACAGGTTCTACATAGGAGTTGCCATAGCATCTTGTTTAACTTAAAAAACAACAGAACCTGAAGTTTTCTTCATGTGGCAAGAGGTTAATTTTGCTGAGCCAAAAAGCCTGGAGACAAACAGGGTCCTGTGATAAAGAGGCAGTTGCAATGATGGAGGTCCTGAAGTCCTTAAAAATGCTGGGAAATGCATAAGAAAAAAATTATACAAACTTACTACCATGGCACCTTTAAAAACTGAATGTAAGTCTTGTTGAAACAGGTCGTATTGGAAGCATAGAAAATCAATTCACTGGTTATATAGTGCTAACAGTGATTTATTTACCACAATTTATAACAGTGTGAAGGCGGAATGCATCATGGTGGACTTAAAGGGAGACTGCGTATGTCTCACAAGCAGTTGGACTTTTCTGAGTGATGATGAAATCGAGGATTTAAAGGGCAGCTTCACTTTTCAAAAAAAAATATTTATATTTCCGAATCTCTTAGTTGCTGATGGAGAGAGGGCAGAAGGACTGTGCTGTGTGGCGTGTTTTCAGCCTTGTGTGGGTATGTGGCTGTGTCCCAGCCTGAGACATTACATGCAGTGTGTAATCCTCTAAACCATAAAGTCTCACGTGAATAGTGCCATTGATGAAGGTTGCAGGCAATGGCTGCTTGAAGGACCCAGCCCTTTAATTGCAGCCTGTCGAAACTTTCCTAGCTATGTTTTGTGTAAAAACACCTAAAAATCAGCTCCTAATAAAGTTCCTGGCAGACTTGCTGCTGTGGTGTAGAAGGCATTGCTAGCTCTTAGCTGACCACTATGACAGTGGAAAACGACGAATGGATTAAGGTCCTGGATGGGCTCTCAGCGAAGTCGCACTGGGAGCAGATGCCACTCCCAAATGTGGGTGAGGCGGAACACTGGGATTGGGGATAGAAAAGAGAGAGAACAGATGTATGTATTTCCTGAAAGCACTGTGATACTCAATGAAGCTGACCTTCAAGTCTTAGTTTTACATATGCCCAAAGGAGAAGGTGGAAGGCAGGGAAGAGGGATAGACTGTTAATAAACTTGTGTTAATGATGTGAGTCATTCCTCCAGAGTCTCCAGAGAACCGGTTAATTTTTCTGCCAGGAATAAGTTAACACTGTAACTGCTCTGACAGTCTAATTACCTCACAAGCTGAAAGGAAATGAGGAGTTGTTCTGCTTAATAGCTTTTTCTATAATGAAGTACTTCAAACATTTGCATTAAAAATAATGAAGATGAGGAGGTGTATGTGGAGTGAGACCAGTGTCTTTCTCTAAGTAGCAAGGTTTGTTCATTCTTATAGGAGCTGGAGGGAGGAAAGTTTTATGCCCTAAATTAACAGATACATTATATATATGTGGCAAACAACTGTCTTGGAGTAACATACTTTGAGTCTTCTTCCATGCCAACACTGCTTTGTTGCATACACGGAAGACTTCATTCTCCTAAATATTTTATATGCGTATGAACTATTGATCATTCCAGCCAAGGTTGGTTAGGTTTCTTTGTTTGTTTGTTGGGGTTTTTATTCTTTACCATTTAATATCCTCTTTCATAAAAGGCATAAGTGGAGAGGTAATTCACATAATCATTTGGATTCATATTCCAATACAATACTAAATTTTTTGTCATTAAACACCTAGGGAAAGGAATATTTAAAACAATATATTCCTATTTGCTCTTCTTTGGAAGTTCCAAATTACGTATGCCACTAGTTTGGTTGTGGACATCAGCTGTGAAATGTGTCACTGGCTATAGAATATGCAACTTGATCTGAATAAAGTTGACAGGTAGTCATTTATCACATGATAAACTTGTGCCTAGACACTTCTTTAGGCAGAATCAAACATTTCAGTATGATTATAAAGACCTAAGTAGGCAAGTGTTGTGGGATTTAAAATTTTAGGCAGTGGTAGTGTCAGGACTAAAATGTCAGACTACTAAAATGTTGCAATATAGGTAAAGGGAAGATAAGCTGCTTTGGAGGCAGTAGTTGAAGCAGAAAGAATCAAGAAACCCACACTGGGAATATTTGTACCTCCAGCTTCCCACTCAAGACCAGTATTTACTGTGAACAGGCTTTCAGAGACTGTCTAATGTGACAGTTTCTTGAATTAAGTGCCAATTATTCATTACTTAGTCACCAAAATGTCTGACAGTGCATCAGTTTCCTAGCAATTGTACAGCAGGATAGGAAAAAAATAATCAATACAACACCTACTCAGCAGAATTTATTGATTTTTGTCAAAGCTAAAATGTTGTGCGGAGACGGTTCTGATTCAGCGGAAGACACAAATAGATAATTTTCTCTTGGGACCACTGCACTTGATGAAAGGGGTTGTTGCAGCTCCTCTGTGAAAGGCTGCCACTCTGGCTGAGCCGCTGGCCCAGTGCTTCCTAAGGCTTATCCTGCAAAATCAGTCCTGGCAGATCACAGGGGTGGATGGGGAAAAATGGACTTAATTGTTTAAATTTTCTTTAAATGAATGAGGGAGTACTCAGGTAGGAAAATCCTGGGAAACAATAATCTATTCCACCCATATGGCTGAATCTGGAGAGAATACCGAGAGGCCTGAGTGGCTGTGATGTCTGGGAGCAACCAGGTTTGATTTTGTCCTTTTGACTCCAGACAGTTGTTTCCCTGCTTCCTCTGTCAGGTACCCAGTGGTATGGCTTGAGGGTTTCCAAATCCCACAGCTCTGGGGCACTTGGCCAAGCAGAGGCTCTTTGGTGGTATTTGGTGGAGTCACTAAGTATTTTTTATACTTGCACCATTTTGAATTCTGCTGGGAACAGAACTGTTTTGAATGGCTGAAGTCTTATGCACAGAGGAGTTCAATCTCTCAAGATGTCTTGGGCATTTCACAATTAAAATGACATTTTGACTGAAAAGTGTGTGAAAAGACAGGCTCAAAAAGTGCTAGAGACTGAGATATAAAGGTGGTTCCTGTGCAAAATAGGCAATTCCACTTAGCTGACATGGGGTTGTAGGAAATTGAAAGGGTGATTAAATGGCTCTGGAAACTCTCTTCAGGGAGAAATTATTTCAGCAGGCTTTTGAAAAGCTTGTGGACTTTTACAATGCCGCCTGCCACACTTCTTCCCGGGTTATGACTCTGAAATAGTAAGAGCAGGGTAGAAGAAGCTTCAGTGTGCAGCAATCTTCTCAAAACCTTCATGAAGAATCGAAGAATTGAATGGAAACAATAGAAAACTAGGTTGCCACAAAATGGCTGGAAATAGAGTTATGGCACTAGTCTCTGAATTTCTATCTTGCTGGAAGGGTGTTTGAAATGTGGAGCCTTCCTGTGTAATGACCATAGGAAACTGGATCTCCACAGCGTGGTTATACGGGGTGGAGCTGCTCCTCAGGAAAGCCACCCAGTTTCTTGCATCTTTGTGAAGCGTATGGTTTCTACATGAAGAGAGAAGCATATCACAAATAAAGAGTTTTGTAGATCTTAGGCTTTTGTCCAGGAAGCAGTAAGGCAGAGACTTCAGGATAAAGTCTATTGTTGGCGGCAGCAATTCAAAAGACTAGATATTCAAATTTTGATAATTGGAAAACTTATTGGTTTTGGGGTAAAATTACTGGAATGTTACAAAGAATTGCAGAAAGAACTGTGCTTTCAATCTGTATTAAAATCCATAAATGCTGTTATCTAAGAAAACACGTCAGTCTCCTAATTCTGTATTTTCAGTAAAATGTGATCTCGTTTTGCTTTCATTATTTTTCCAATTCTTGTTTTATGTCCTTATTACTTAGATTTTTATATACTTTTTGAAATAATATTTGTTGATTTCAAATCAGTTGGCCACGAGAGTAAGTAAAAGTAAGTGGTTTCTGATGGAAAAGAAGTCTGTCTGATGGATTTTCTATCAGAGAACCAACCTTTTCTCTTTGCCTGAGAAAGCAGGGGTAGTTAAAATTTACACTTAGAATTTCAACAACAATGTCCTTATGCATTGGATTTATTTCCTGGCAAATATTACATTGGTCAGATAAAACCAAAGTATGTATCTCCTGTTATTTTTGAATGTGCTGGAGAATTTTATAATCATCCTTATATTGGGGGAGAGAGAAAGAAGACTAAGTGCTAGAGAATTAAATTATAACTGAGTATGATTGATTATGTCTGTATATTTTCACTTTGTTTATAATGTATTTTTCTCTTAGAATAGTTTGTCTTATGTGCCAAAGATGTCAAGAAAATGTTTGTTCAGTATTATGAATCTTATTTTAAGCTAGGAAAGGAGATGACTAAGTAATACCAAATCTGTCTTAACTTTTTATATATGTTCTCAGCTACTGAGGACTTAAATACAAGGTTAGATCTTTTCCATATCTCCAGGATACATTGGTGTGTTACACTTTTAACCCTGTTGGAGGTGGTGGAGTCGCCGTCCCTGGAGGTGTTCAAGAGAAGACTGGATGAGGAGCTTAGTGACATGGTCTAGCTGGGGGGTGTAGGGCTGGATGATCCTGGGTCCCTTCCGGCTCGGAGTGGCCTGCTAGACTGTGAGGGATCTAGGTGGTGTTACGCTCTGGGATGTGCTCCCGGACTCTGTACGGGTGTTAGGTGGTGAGTTGGACTAGATGATCCTTGTGGGTCCCTTCCAACTCATAATATTCTGTGATTCTGTGATTCTGTGTTTTGGACACTGCATTGCAATTGTTAGACCGTTCTACTCACCCGTGGAGCTGGTTTTTGCATATATTCAGTATCTTATTTCTCAAAAGACAAGAATAGTCACAGATTCCAGAGTGTAGCAGCAGCACCACTGAATTGTTTGGTTAATGTCACTGAAATCCAGGGCTTCTTGGTTAAAGATTTTGCCTTCAGATGCAAGGAGGAAGGAAGACTTGTCTGCATATATGTGTGTTTGGGATTTTTGTTTGTTCTTAATTACTAGAATCTAAAGATCTCTGGGTAGATATACTGTGTTTATAAAACGGTATATTTGTAGGGTGAATTATTAGATTTTGGATGCCAAAAAAATAATTATTTCCTCGGCTGCAACTTTTCATAAATTAAAATAAATACGTAGGTTTGAATGAGAGCAGAGACTGATATTTATATATATAAATAGCCATAACATAGAAGCAAAACGGCCAGAATGAATTTCTGTCACTCCGTTGTGATGACTTTTAAGGGTTATCACAGTTGAATGTTGGCAGAATTCTATGACCAAGAGACATGACACTAAACCAGGGCAAGGGAACTCTGGAGAGCCTCATCCAGGTGTTGTGCTTGGAGCTGAGAGAGATCTTACCATCTTTCTTGAAAGAGTACATTGTTCTCCAGGTGATAGCAAGGGATCTCCATGGGGTCCTCTGCAGTAGGTCCCTTCCCTCAGCAGATACAGCATGGGACACCTTTGTACCCTGTCTAACAGAAGGGCCAAGATGAGCATCAAGTGACTGTATCTCTTGGAGAATGAGAGGGCAAAACAAAATTGAATTAAACTAGAAGATAATGTTAACAGAGTTGGCAAAAAAATCAGTAATTCATTACTACTGTCTACAATATCAGTGGCATTGCACCCGGCACACTCATTTTAACTAACATTCTGTGCAGAAACTTTCATTACCTTGAGGAGACATGAGTTGTTATATTAGAGTTCTTTATCTTAGAAGGTAGTAATAAGAAAGTTTAGTGCTGAAACTAGAAGAATTATACCAGAAATAAAATGCATAAATCATTGAAAATGCTTACACAAGGATGAGTGGTTATTGAGTTATCAAAAGTCGTTAATTTAGTAAAATATATGCTGTTTAGGAAAGGCTGGTATTAATGTAAACATAGCTCTGGGATTTAAAATTATTAAAAAGACTTGTGAATAATTACTTTTGGTAAATGTTGCTGACATCAACTCATAAGGTCTGATGTGCATTGGCTTAATGTTCCAAATAACAGGTCTTAAAATCCAGATTCTTCTACTCTGAAATATCCCTAATAGCCTGATTAATGAAGTCTTAGATTAAGACTTTGTTGGATTAATGTAATCAAATACCTACTTTAAAATCTGCATGACTCTCATTAGTCCTACTAAGTTTTTCCAGAAAACCAAAGAAATATTTAACAGATGTTGAAAATTAATGTTGCATTTTGAAAGACAGAAATAATCTGGAGCATCACTTTCTCATAACACCTGAAAGATGAATTAGTTTTTCTTCTGGGTCTTTTTCTTTCTTTGCGCAGCATCATTCCTAGTTTGCTCACAGAAACAATGTTGCTGTGCATAGATGAGAGCAGTGTATTTGCGTGTCCAGACATTTGTGCCATCGATGGAAAGGGCAGAGCAGGAGAATCTGGCTGGAAGAGCCAGAATACCCTGGGATGCAGGGCTGCTAGGCTTTGGGTATGTGGCACTTCTACTGTGACAGGGAGAATAGAAGACAAACTTCTTGGGAAAATAGATTGTGGTGCTAACTTTCAATGTGATTGTCCTGCCTGAGGGACAGTGCATTACACAGAGGTCCTCAGCTCACTGAATCTGGGGAAGGTCCCTCAAATGCAGATAACAGGTGACAGATCAACAAAGAGGTTGTATGTAGTATTTGCATTTCATAGGCAAGAGCGTTGTCCACCTTATATGCAGCTGAACCAAAGACAGATCTGTATGACAGAGGGCTGCCAGCACTAGAGCTGTACTTGGCTAGGCACTAGGGGTACTTCCATGTCCTGAAGTGCATGATCATCTACTGCTTATTCTCAGGAACATCCCTTGCTCCATTTCTTTGTGGTGTCATAGTTAATTTTTAAGGTTCTTTCTTCCGTGGGATCTGTTTTTTCTGTAGACAATTATCTTTAGTGTGAGGAGCTCTAGTCTTTGGATAAAAACAAGAAAATCTGTCTTCCAAAGAAGAAGCTGTTAAACCTTAGCTGAGGATGAGAGACTTTACCCATGAAATAGCTATATGTATTACACTGTGCATTGCCATACCGGCATCCCAGGTAAAGAAATCTGTGAGGGGGAGAACTTCTGGAAAGTTAATGTTACTAACTATGTAAATATAACATGCTTTATTACAAAAGTTACTTCAACATTTCATGAAGTTGTGGCAGTGTGTGGTAGTGTGTGATGGAATGCCATTTCACTCAGGCCTGGCATGGAAATTTCTGGTCATAAGTCATAACAAGGCTGTCTGCAAATGTTCATCTTGCAGCCTATAAATAGGTGAGACCACCAGACTGTAAAGAGTTACTTGGTTACAGACACTTTCTGAGCAGGCAGGAAAGCCGTAAAATGAGGATTTCATTACTTGGTTGTGGAACTGCAAAGAGAAAAACATTGCTTTCAGAGCTGTGGAGAAGAACTGAGCAAGAGTTCAGAAAATATATGAGGAGGAAAATGCCTTCAGAGGACCTGGACTGGAGGCTCCACAGATGTCCAAAGGCTTGTGGTTGAAGGCTGAAGAGACAGGCCAAGCAAACGACAGAAGGATTCCTCCAAAAAGGTTCTCTGACTTCCTCTCTCAGACAATTTCGGGACGCCAGGTGCCTACTACTTATTGAGACACCAAGTCTTTTGAATTTGCTCAAAAAAGACTTTACATTGCAAAAGATCTGAAACATCATTAATTACACATTGAAATATGCTTTACATTCACTTCCATTTCTAATATAGCTATAGCCTATGTAAAAGACTAGAACCTGTAATTATGCTTAATTTTTCAAGCTTCTGGGATGTAGGGGTGAGTTTATTACCATTTTTCATTACTTGAATCCTAACTAAATAGAGTACCTCTGTGACTTGCAGGTGGATTGTGAAACAAGACCAGTTTGAAATCCTAGTGATGTATTATTGGTTTGACTGGTCTCTGTGGGTCAGGACCATGAGAATGAAGGTAACATTTCTCCCAAGATGTCTGCTCCTGCCTGTGTTGGAAGAAGTGCTCTGTATTGCTTTTCTGAAAGGAGCAATGACTTTGCACAGATCAGTTTAGACATGAGATTTACTGGCACATGTAGAAAATGTGACCCATCTTTATAACTGATAGAGTATGGTCAGATGTAAAAGAGCAGAAAACCAGAATGGATTAGTAAAAATAATTATAATATGTATAACTTCTACAAAAAAACCTCAGTGAGTTTTCAGAGACAACAATAAAAATTAGCATTGTAAAAGTGGCTAACAGCAATTGTACTCTCTGCAACCATTTACATAAATCTCTTTACTATGACAGCAAATTCAATATCATTTTCTATTCTTTTCTGAAGCAGCAAAGCTTTTTAGAGGGAGAGCTCCATTTACTCTGAATAACATGTTCCTCTTTCAATTTAGTAAACAATTAAAGATAATGACTAATGATGCCTCAGAACCCTGGAAATATCCAAATGTTTCCAATATTTATTGTTAGGTAGATAGGAAAGAATAAAATGGTGTCTACATGTATATTTTCAAGACCTCATTGAAACAACATTGAATACACAAAAACGTAACAAATGTACTATAAACAGGTGACTGGGGCTGAACCTGATCTGCCTCTGTTTCCAGCTGCTGCTAAACTTACTGTTTAGAAAACTGCATTCTTCTGCAAATCGGTAGAAAATAAGATGCAAGACCTGCTTCCAGTGGCTTTTCTAGATCACATGCAGCTTAAATCAAGTAAAAAACCTACTCCTGAAATCTGTTTGGCAAAACCTTTTGATTACTTTTCTGCAGATCAGAAGAAAAAGTTTGAAAATTATCTGTCAGCACTCAAAGCATGGAAGTGTTGAGATACAACTCAGTAAAAGAGGCGCCTGTCTCTGTAACCTACAGTAAACAGGTTCTTAACTTACAGGAGCTGCAAAATAATGTGTTTCTGCACATAAGGTAAGGCTACGATAAAGTTTGTTTATTAAGTGTGATGAAGAGATTAATTTTTTTCATAATGCTTCTCTTTACCAGCATACTGTATGTTTTCTGATAGCCTTAAAAACAAAATAGTGATACTTTGATCTCATATGTTGGAAGAACTGCTATAAATACATTATACCATTAAAAAACTGATGATAAATATTTTGGTTATAAGTGTACCTGTGCACAAATAAATCATTGCTCATGTGATAGGTATTTCAGAGCCAGTTGAATCTGACTTCCTTCTGATTTCAGAAAAAAATTGTCTTAGTTTTCTTCAACCCCTTCCCCGAGAAAACAGTGTAAAGTTTTGGCAATTCTACTGTTTACCAGAGCTTACAGATTTGACAGAGGTTTGACACTCTGCTTGTCTGAAGGGTATTATGTACTGAGAGACCAAGGAGCAAGTGTTTACATGCTGTGGGAGTATTGATTTCAGAAATGGTATAATGTTCTGATCTGTAAAACTTCATTTTCTTAATTACTCAATGAAGTCTACAAATACTTAATTCATATCTCCTTTTGCTGTAGTAGCAGAAGGACTTCTTCCCTTGGGTAAATGGACTTGGACATACTGTGGAAAACTGGTTCTAATTTTGAACTATTTTATATTGCATTTTAAGGAATAGATTTTTTAAAAATCTAAAATGGATGTAACTTCAACTAACAGATAATTGTATTTGAGTGCATAGAACATGCACTTACCATGGAGGTACCTGACCCATTGAGAAATGTTTTCCTAAAAATCGTCTTAATTTAAAACTTTGTCAATGAAAAATACATTTGCAAAGAGGAATGAGTAGTTTATTCTGTCTAGGGGTAAATATGCAAGGTAAGGCAACAGGAAAAGCATTCCAATGGTAAAAGTAGTGGAGTAGCTTACCTGAGAAGTCCACTGGACTTCCAGCTGTACAGAGCAGATTCAACAAACATCAGGAATTAAATGCATGTGCTGAGTTGAACTCCAGAGGAGAGTTGGTAAATTATTTCCTAGGATCCTTTTAGCATTGCTTTCTTTTTTTTATTCTTTCCCGTCACTTTCCCACCACCTCACCCCTGCCTAAGAGGTTGGTCTTTAGTCCTTTTCAAAAAAGGAGTGAGCTTTGATAGACATTCCTACAAAAACTGTGCCATATGGGTTATAGCCCCAAGGTTTCTGTATCACAAGCAATGAGTCAACTACTAAACCATGTGCTAAGACACCTCACAGAGCTGGTTCTTGTTGAGGACTTTGTTTGTGAACATACTTTCCTCTTACTGTCAGACTGGGCATCGAAATCCACAAATATGGGCTTTACTCCCCCCCAAAACGGGCTTTCCTCCACAGCCCCACTGTGGAATCAAAGCAACTCAAAAGCAACCCTTTGGAGGCAAACTGGGCAAACTACTGACTTATTCCCAAGGAAAGTAGTTTCGTAAAAACAACCTTTAAAGGCCATCTGGATTTGAGATGGGACAGACTAACCAAGATGAAACCAACTACTATTGAAATGTCAACAGAAACGCGTATGCTGCAGAGTTAGAAATATGAAGTCTGACACACCCTTCTTAAAGGAATTTATCTTTGTGTGATTTTCATTTTGAACATGGAAGTGCTCGTGACTACCAGTCAATTTGTGTGACAAGCTGATCACTGTCTTTGGCAAGATGTCATTGTTAAAGTCATGTCCTGCTGCTCAGAATCAGGTTTTAATCCATTTGTTTCACTCTTTCAAAGAGCATGAGAAATAGATGGCGTAACCAGGGCAATAATATAAATTTTAAAGTACATTTTAAAGCATTTTTGCTATTCATTAGTGAGAGATACTTTACTCACCTTCACCATCTGGCTTTATTTATAGTGTTCCGTCAACTTCTAGTTACCTTGTGATTTGCTGGGCATTTCAGATTTTGAGATTATGGGGATTAGCCTATAATTTTCTCAGGTCATGCCTAGTAACATTCTTTAGCAATCAGATAATTCACTTGCTTTCTATGTGTTTGGTAAAGGCTTTGAGACTGCTTTAAACAATGATATCTCTTATGTTTATGTATGTCTTATGTTTATGGATGTTTCTTAAACATTCTTTTTAGTGCTTGGTGCAATTTATGTTGCTTTAACGAGTGGTACCGGCAAGATTAGCTTTGTTCCTTTAAACTGTTAGTTAATTGCCAATAACACACCTTAAAAGAAAAGCTAGTTTGCAAAGTCAGAAAAGGAACAACCTCTTTGGAAACACCAGAATAAGTGAGAATAAGCAAAAGTTTCCTCATGGATTCACAAATGGGGAAGCTAAAGTTAATTTATAACGTCTTATTTAACTTCTAACTGAACATAGGCAGTAACTTTCTAATGAGAACAAATATGCATACTAATTGAGAAGTTAAAAATATATTACAGAAATTTAGCGATTTGTTGATCAACCAGTCTGGCTCTTTTAACCAGTGGCTCAAAACTAATAACAAAATAAGCATGTTGTGCAATGTTACAGGTGTAGGACTTCTAATGATGGCAAGAGAGTGCCTAAAGAGATGAAGGAAGAGATTGGTTTTGCCTTCTGACAGTCTGCAGTCTGTAGTGCAGATAACACAAGGACTTCCACAACTGCTGCCAGTGTGGTCCTAATGGGAAGCTACGCATACAGAGAAATTCAATTCAGTTTGGATTTATATTGTATTTTCTCTCCCTTCTGAACATTCATACTGGAATCTGGCACTGTCTGAGAGAACAGACTCTGAAGAAGTGAAGATGGAAGTATAGGGATCGATCGGGTAAAATATAATACGCAGAAACAATTCACTGGAAATTAGTTATTTGAACCACAGCCACATCAAGCCTTTCACCTTCTTATAGGCAACTATAAATCTATAAAGATTCAACTATTATTCCCTTCTTGAGTTTTGCCAAGAATTTACACAAATCTTCCTGATCAGCATTTTTTTTATGCCTTTCTCAAAGCTCGGTGTTATAATTCATCTTTATTTAAGCCCCGGACTAGTGCTAGAAGAGTCATATCTCAGTCATTTCAGGGGGCAATTTCTGACACTAGACCAGTCCAAAAGGAAATAAACTTCAAAAAAAATTTATTTGCAGTGACTGGATGGTTCCTTGTGATTACAGCCCTTGAAGGGGAGAGTACAGAGCTTTCTTCCTCCTGGTACCTCCAGGAGGTCACGCCATCCCAAAGGCTCAGGGACAGGTGAAACTGAGTTGGTGCTCTCACCCTCAGCATTAACCCAGTTGTGGCTGGCCTTCAAGGGAGGGAATAAGGTTTTGCTAAAGCAGATGGCAAAGCTCAGCTTCTGCTTTGCTCCTCTGCAAAGTTCTCTGTATCCTTTGATATTTTTAAAATCAAAGGGAACTGACGAAAATCTGCCTAGGACTTTCTAAAATCATAATCAGCCTCTTTTCAGGTCAGGTAGCATTGATAGGTGGGTATGCCCTGGTTTCATCTTTTTTTTTTTTGATCAATGCAGCTGCGTCAGAGGCTGCAGGTACCTGAAAGAAGAGAACTGGGTGCAGTATGGCACATGCTTATGCATCTCAATGAGCTGTGTGACCAGAATAGAAGAGCACCGGTGTGTCTGGGATACACAGACCCTTAGAAACCAAGGCTAACAGTGTTGAAAAGGCCCTAATTGTTGAGAAGTACTAGCCAAACAGCTTTCTGCAGGTTACATTTTTAAGCCCTTATGTTTTATGAACGATGCTTAGACACAGTAGAAGTGGCCAGGATGTGAAAAGAACAAACAGTTCAATGTCAAGAGTAAATCATGTGACTGCCAGTCAACCTGCTTGCTTGCTTGCTGCACTAGAAGTGCAGCCAGGTTACAGCTGGAAATTTCCCCTAGGAACATAAAATTAGGAATTGTTTTGTGCTGAAAATAGAAGATATGTGGGGGGAGAGAGCCATTCACTACAGGAAAGCTCCCATGTCCTTGAGAGAGTTTCAAGAAAGTGGGAAATCAGCTTCTGGTTTAAGGGGAAGTGGGAAAAGAATATTGAGCCTTCAGTGCAGTTCACCAAAACTGGAGCTGGTGCCAGCTATTGACCATGTCACTCTGCTGTGCTGCCCATTCCTGCCTCCAGGCTAGCTCTGGCAGCAGCTGCTATGCCATTTGGGCACCTCAGTCATACTGCCTGTGCCCACTGCCCCGCTACCTTTGGGCGGTCACTGGCACATACTGGGTGGTCACAGCAGTGCTCAGTCAGGCAAAGTAAGTGAGGACTTGCTGCCAAAGCCTGTTTTACACAGGCACATGCTGGTAGAAGAAAGTCAAAGAGCTTTAGGGATGTTTATTCTCTGTAGAAGTACTTCCACCCTTCTTCTTGCTTATTTTTGGCAAAGATATCCCCTACACTTGCTTTAGCACAAGATTGATGCTATGTGGCCAGGAAAACTTGAAGTTTTGCAAGTCTTAGGGCAGCAGGACTTGCTTCTTCTTTCGCTCCCTGTTTAACAGTTAATGATCTGGAAAAAGAACAAGGGGTAAGGTGACATTGGCAGCACTGCAGCTCCCGGAGGAGACTGGCTCTCTGCAGGAGCTCGTGCCCTCTCTAGATGTTGGTGGACAGTTAGTAAACTGCTGGTGTTCCCGAATAGCAGTCATTTTCCATCTGAATCTCAAGGATAATAGATGTGATGAGAAGGCAGTAATGGGAGCTGCAGAATGTTTTCTTTGAAAGCCATTGCCAAACCAGGCTTGACTTTATTTACCGTTCTGAAATTTTGGAAGATATATTTTTGTAGAGAAAATCATGTATATTCAAGGGATATAAACAGCTAGTGGCTGTTCTGAAATTGTCAATATGTCATGACTGCTCAGATATCAAGAATGCCAGCAATGCAGAAGGTCGATGAGAGCAAGGGACTTTACCTCCCACCCTCCATAAAAGTCCCATGATCATAGTCATAATATTCTGATTCTTTAGTTTATAGCAGAGAACACAATCAGAGGCAGCAAGGAAGCATATTTCAATTTTATACCCTCAAAAATATTTCAAGTAGATTTATATTTTTCAGTTGGGTGAATTGCTGGAAGATTAAAAGTTTTATTTCTCCCATGAATCCAAGTAAATGTGAAACATTGATTTAAAAATAAATAAGCATTAATTCTTTTAGTTACTGTCACTAATACTCACAGCGGCAGTGCAGCTTACGAAAGGTGAACAATGTACTTTGCTGGCTTTTAAGTCACACAGCAGAGAAGAGAAAGCTCTTCCTGCTCAAAATCTTGATGGTGCACTGCAAAATGATATGATAATCACATCACATTGAGCATACGTTCACAAAGTCAGCAGCTTAGTTTTGCTTAGCTTGCAGCATGCCATGGGCATTTAGGGATGCCTTTTCATTTGCTGGTGAGATGAAATCTTTTACACATCAGTGTGGCTTTGGGACCTTAGTCGGGCGATAATCAGAAAGTATCTGTGTGGTATTTTCAATTAGACCCTCTCCATCTGTTGCTTCAGTCAAATCAGATGCATACTCTCAATACAAATATTTCTGTTTTGTTGCCAGTCTCCTTTGTTCTCAGTTTGTTTCTGTGAACAACAGTTCTACTGCATTTTTTTTCTGAGGGATGATCAGAAAATGTGAGTCTCTAGGCTTGAAAAGCATAAAAATGTTGTTGGTTTAAGTGCTTCACTTTAGAAAGGTGAAACCATAGCAATTCAGACTTCTCAATTTCCCCGTGTCCCATCATGTGAGACACCTTGGGTCACGTTATTTGATCTGGAAGGGCAAAATGCTTGCACAACTGATCATGTGTGGGAGAATGTGATGAGGAGGCACGAGCTGGTGTGGCTTCTTCATTGGCAAAGGACCAGAAGCTCAGAGATGCTTCAGTGGGGCAAGGAGAGGCTATGCCACAGTGCTGCCGACAGGGGTACTAGCAGTACTGGAAGAGCAGTGCAGAGCTGCAGCTGCTGGGCAGGTCTGATCTCTGAACCTGGAGCTGAGTGGACCTGGGGGATTCAGAGTGAAATTCAGAGAAATTCAGAAAAAATACAGTCATCCTCCGCATAGTCACGGTCCATAATTTGCGAGATCCCATACTTGCTGTTGATCTTCCAGCAAGTTGCGGGACCTGGCGCGTGCGCAGAACCTCAGTCTGATCAGCCCCCAGCCCCACCACTCGCACGGCTCGTGGCGCCGGCCCCATCCCCGCTACCCTGCCCCACTCGCACAGCGAGCACAGCCGGCCCCGGCCCTGATCCCTCGCACAGTGAGCACACCCAGCCCTGGGCCCGGGCCCCTCTACTGTCAAGGCAAGCACAGCCAGACATCTGAAACAAGCCCCACTCTCAGGACCCTCCTCCTGACCTTATTAGGGGAGGGGGCGTGGCTACAGGCGTGGGGTACTCAACTACATAGTGCGTTCGCTACCTTTGTGGATTCCATGACTCGCGTGAGGCAGACCAGACCCAACAGCCCGCGAGTAATGGGGGATCACTTTACCTCCTTACAGTATGCATAGTACTTGCTGAGTGATGAGCTTTTGGCTTGCCAAGTAGAGTAACTAGCTCCCAATAACCACGGTTCCGGTTCAGGATCAGCATCCATGGAGGCTTCTGGGAACTGGTTGTATCCTTGCTACTTGCACCAGCAGGTTTCCTCACGAGTGGTCCCTGGTAACTGGTAAAGGATGTGCACAAGGCAGGCTGATGAGAGCAGCTTTTTGGAAACTCTTAAAAGCTTTAGGAAAGCAATTGCTCTGTCTCTGAGCTGGCCATGGAGGAAGCAGTTGCTTAAAATACAGCACCAAAGTGCAGGCACCTATTCTGGTTTCACCTTTCATGCTCCTTAGAACATGCCCACAGGCACAGCTTATTCTGCTATGGCCTGTCGGTTAGATGAAGTGATACAAGTTCATTGAAGTGGGTACAATATAAAGCAAGCAAAGTTTACAAAGAAAACCAGTAGCCCTTGTTAGAGCAACCAGTGTACTGGAAAAAACCAGAAGATTTCAGGTACTTGAGGCCTTGCCCTGACCGTCTGCCCCTTACACAACCATAGATACAGACATGGTTACTACAACACTGTATATGTGCTCTGTAAGACAACTCTTCCCACCTGTAAAAGGAAATATACACACATTAAACAGGTAACACAAATCCTGCAGTGGGTGGTTGTATTTAAAAAAAACCCACCAAAACAAACAGTAGAAAAAAACCCAGCCAAAAAGTAAACTACATCAACTAAAACAATTGAACTCTTCCCAACTCAGTTTGGCTTTATATCAGTATCGAAAAGGCAGTTAATCCTGCCACGTGTTACCAACACATGATGCTGCAAGTAAGTCCAGGTTGTCCATGTCCACTCTTGCACAGAAAAAAGCATAAACTGTTCCATTGCAATGGAAAGCTGATAATTTCTTTTGCTGACAAAACAATTTACACAAGGCATACACACCTTGATGTTTGGGGACAAGTGGCATCTGGAGGTTGCATCAGTGATCCCAGCTGCCATGAAGTGAGGTCAGGGCTGGCTGGAGAGCCCAAGCAGCCACTCTGAAAATTGACAATTTTCATACAGTTGTGAATAGCATCGTCATACACTCGTTTTGCTGATGCTTCTTATATATTCAGTGTTTTATGCAGTGTCTGGGTTTCATGCTACTTAAAATGTTCTTATTGCCAGTTTGCTGATATGCCATAGAGGCTGTGAAGGATGAACCTGGAAGGTTTTGACTGTTGGCTAGAATGCAACTGACATTCAGAAAGGAATATATTTTAATAACACGGTTGTTGGTGTGTGTTACCACTAAAAAACAGCTAAAAAATCTCATTATCCAAATAGCTGTCTAAAGTGTGGTGACCAAGGAACCCATTGAAATGTGTGAGGGAATTCATGCATTCCAAGCGCCATTGATTTAGACTGACTGCCAAATTTAGGCATTAACGCTGTAGCAATTTGCAGTTGTTTCATGTTTTCATAGCCATAGTTCTGGAGACATAGATCCAAAACCAAAAACAAGCCCTTAAATTTTGGAGCACTGAGGGAATACTGAGCTCTGTGGAGCACTGATGAAAGACTAAAAAATCCTGGATGTCATTCAGCCATGCTTGTTAATGTTGCCTCTACCTTTGTTCTTGGTAGCTATTCTCTAGACTTTTAAAAACTTTATTTCTTTTTTCTTTCTTCCAACAGGCTGACAAGGAAATATTTTAGAGCTACATTAGCCCTGTGATGGCATTGGCTTTGAATTGAATCAAGTTTCTCTAGGCATTTGAAATAATGAGGTCGTTAACTGTGAGGTTTGTATTGGGCTAAACAAACTAAGAAGTGGTTACAGAGAATGCAATAAATATCTCCTAAGTAAGAAAATGCTTCAGATGTGTGAGGGAAAAAAAAGTACTGCCTTTTAAAGTGGCCGCATAGACAATAGTTCCTTCAGGACACTCAACTGAAAAGTTGCTTATTTGATCTCTCAAGAAGATGTAAGATCTCTCAGCACAAAATGCTGAGCCATCAGGAGATTTGGATTAGGAAGGAATCATTTCTGTTCTGAGAGTAAGGGAATAGCACAACTTAGATTTTTATTCTACAAAGACATATAAAGGGTTAGCAGCAGAACATTGTGCTACTGCATTGGCAAGATGACAAGATTTGAAAGTGGCAGATTTTAAATAAATAGGTGAAAATGCAATTACTTAGAATAAATTGGGGGTTTCCTCTTTTTATGCCACTATTTTTCTCACTTTCTTTCATTATTGCTGTTAAATACTAATTACACTACTATTTGTATTACAATCCGTAAGAATAATTGCTCCTGTTTTAAAGCACATCCTATAAAAGGACCATTTTACAAGGCATTGACAGGAGAGTGCTAAAGCCATTCTCATTTTGCATCCAGTACATCTCTGGTAAGACACAGCATGAATTTCAAGAATGGGTTTCTGTGGTTTTGGTTACTTGTGCAGAATAACCATCCTGATGAAGTTTGGGATCATACTAGAAATCAAAGACAGGATTGCATCACAGAATCACAGAATCACAGAATATTATGAGTTGGAAGGGACCCACAAGGATCATCTAGTCCAACTCACCATCTAACACCCGTACAGAGACCGAGGGCACATCCCAGAGCATAACACCAACCTAGATCCCTCACAGTCTAATCGTTAATGCCTGAATTTACATGGAAAAAAAACCCCTTCAACCTTTCGCTGCCCTCTGTTATTTTTAATGTAATATTTCCTATAAAAGAATAAAAGCTAAGAAGAAGGGTATGGATACACACAAAAAATTATTTTTGCCTTAAAAATTCATTCCTGACTACCCTCCTCTGAGGTTCAAAAACTACTCATGGAGCAAGATTTGTTGGGGTTTTTTTAAGGCAAAGCAGCATGTGGTCAAGTATTAACCAGAGTAATGACAGGAACCACTTTTCCATGCTAAAGAAAGGCAGCAGGCATAAATTCGTTTAATGTCTCCTGCCTTTGCCTGCAGGGCAGAAGGGAGGTTCCTCTTCTTGAAGGGTTTCTGGTGCGTAGGCAGCCTCTGAGGCAGCTGTGGGAAACTCTACCTGCTTTTACCTCTGTGAGAAAGGGACTGGCAGGAAACAGAAGAGTACTCATTTAACCCCAAGATGTGCCATGGTGACTAAACTCAACTCACACGGCCAAGGACATCAGAAGGAGAATTTTTTTAACTGCTTAAAGCAGTCTGAAAGTCTTAGGTGACAAAAAGAGGAACTTGAATTGCTCATTTATGAGCATAAATTCAACAGAGATGGCATTCCGGGAGCTTGCTGAGAATTTTCTGGTGGCTGGAAACTTTAAATTGCTGGTTATAATCTCTTAAGAAATGTTTAGTGACAGAAATGGATGAGAAATGCCACACTATGACAAAAAAAAAAAAAAAAGGGGAAAAAAAGAATGAATTTACTAGTGACAAATAACAAATAAATTATCTCATGGACTGATCTTCCCACCATGAAAAGTGCAGAGTGGTGTAGGAGTTTCTCTGTGTGAGACGAATAAAACCCCTACTTTTTATGAAGTACAGGTGACTGACTCACCTATAATGTAGAGGAAGAAAAATAAATTTGTGGGTTTTGTGGGAGACATTAATCCAAATACCATATGCTGGCAGTTTCATGCTGCCAGCACTGAAGCATCTTCAGATCCACTAAATAACATTCTTACTTATCTTTTTTTAAAATGGTTGCTCCAGATACCTGGGAAACTCCAAACTAGACTTCTACCCAGCAGAGGGGAGGAACCACAGTACTAAAAATTAGTGGTACAGTAAACAAAAGTGTTCATAATTTGATTATATTTGTTCAAGGCAAACAAAATGCAAATTAGTATCTTTAGCTGATACAATTTCACAAAGAGGAAAACAATTCAATTGGGAGAAAAAATTTAATTTATAACTGTAAAATGTCTAAGAATTTTTTGGTGGGTTTTGGTGGCTTTTTTGGAGGCTCTGGGCATCAGAAGAGGCTGCCTCCTCTCTGGGAAATGTTTGAGGCACCAGGGGGGCTCGGCAGTGTCCTTCAGGTCATTGACCAATTAGCAGGGACTCGCCTCCCTCCGGGAAACTTCTGAGCCTTCTGGCTTGTGGGTTGGCCGAGAGCGAGCACGTGGGAGCTTAGGGGTGGGTTCTGGCTACCCAGGCACTTCCTGTTTGGCGCTATTTAAAGCTATTACACTCCTGGGTGTGCAGCGAACTGGAGCGTGGCGAACCGGAGCGCAGCGAACAGGGTCATTGAGTGATAACAAGGCAGTTAGCACGGCAGTTTGTGTGGGCAGGGTGTGCAGGGATGTGGAAGCTGTCTTGGTATCCAGTATCTCTGATTTCAATTCTATTTTTTCCCTCTCCCTCCCCCCGCCATCAATGCCTGTGAAAAGATCTAAACACGCGAGCAAGAAGAGTGTGCTCACTCAAACAACACCCCTCCTAAGGGACGCGGCTCTTCAAACCGCTGGCTGCAGGGAGTGCTGCAGTCTCCTGGTGGCTCCGGAGAGCAGNGTGTGAGCAGGTGAATGTCCTGCTTCTCACGGTAGCAGACCTCAAGGATCAGGTCGAAAGGCTCCGGAGTATTAGGGAAAGAAAAAGGAGGATTGACTGGTGGAGCCAGGCCCTCTCATCTCTAGATAAGGATTGGAAATCTGAGGGGTCCCCTCTCACATGAAGGAAGGTGA